>JAOWBW010000535.1:59528-260057 GCA_026119855.1 Campanula takesimana
GTAAGGCACCTCCGAGCATAAAAGTTATCCAAATGACTACCGAAAGGGTCAACCAAAATATTATTCGAGTCAGCAGCAGAGCTTCTCTGTATCTCAAAGTCCTTCCCTAGCAACTCATCCCGAAGTGTGTCGACCTAAGTGATACCGCGGAAGAGTGCCGAAACAGATGATCCAAGTAACTCTCGGGAAGAAAGATGCTACCCCGATGAATAGGGACGGAAGCCCACCGATGACGGTCACCTCCCCAAGCTGACTGAAGCTCCCTCGAAAAGTCCGGACCCATATATGAGACTGGATGAAGTACCTTTTTCCTCGGGAAAGGAATAACCTGCTGGCGACCGAATGGCCTCAGAACTCGCTATGGTTGATAAAACGAAGAATCCCTAAGCCCGGGAGGACCACATGCTAAAACCCAAGGTCCATTCCATAAAGGACGAAGTCCCTAAGAGGGAGGGCAACCACTCAATGTCATTCAACACCCGGGAAGCAAAGAATTACTTCTAACCATGGTTAAGAGCAAGGGCTTCCCTCCTATAACAGCGAAAGGAGACAGGTCACCCTCCGAAGAATAAATCCTGAAATTTTCCCGAAGCCATATGGTTAAGAGCAAGGGGCTTCCCTGATGCATCTCACCCGTCCGATGCAACTCAGCGAAAACCATGCAGGGTATCCCCCACTAGGAGAGGGATTATGCTGTGAACTACTGCTCTTTTGCCTGCAAGACAATCTCAGCCAATTACGCTCCCGCAGTACCAAGGGGAGTGACGAACAGAACCTCGCTGAAAAGGCAAACTGCAATGGCATTCCTCTTAAAAGACTGAACCGCCGTGTCCTCCGAATGCAAACTGAACAACATTGGTAACTCAGTTATGTACGCAACAGTACCATGCAACATCTTCCTCACATATCCAACGGGAAGGTTCAATAAGTCGGACCAAGAATCAATGACACCACGATGATATTTGGGGACGGAAATCTGGACACCAATGGCATGGCAAGAATGGCACCAAAGTCATCAACAGTCGGCACCATTTCATTCGCCGAAAAGTTAAAAGTGTGACTGTCACAATCCCAAAAGGCTGCAGCGGCCTTCAACAAATCCCAATCCGGCTTCAACGTCCGAAGCGTAAGAGAATTCGGAAACCAAAATCTTTAACAAAGGCCTTCTTGGGATGAGTCTTGAAAGAATACACGAGGTTGAAAGTCCTTCTCATAGTCACCAACAACCTTGGCATCAAGAATGAAAGAATTGGAAGCCATGGAAAATGTTGATTACAAGCAAAATCAAGCAATAAAGAATATTCAAGAATGGCAGAAAATAGTTGTTGGGAATAGTTTCGAACAGAGGCTGATATTATAGCTATTGGGGATCTTTTGGCCAGCAAATGTCAAGCCCAAAATTCGCTCCCCAGAAGCGCGCACCTCCCGAAACCCATATGGGAGCGCGCGCGTCCAACAGTCACTAGCCGGGGTGCCCGAGTCCTGTTTCAGAAATGCCTCAACCGGATTTTGTCAAAGAAAGAAATCACGCAGGAACAGAGTCAAGACATTCCTAGAATCAGTTGGATTAAGACAAAAGCTCCACCCTTGGAGACACATGTGAGGAGCCCGCAGCCCGAGATGATCGGATCACCGCGAAATGACCGCCCGTGAAAGCGGTTGCGCGCCCGTCTCGTGCTGATGCGCTTTTGGAAATGCGCTCGGTTCTCACACAATGGTTTCCTCTTGATGCTGTGATTGATTACAAGAGTCACCACCTCATTTTGATTTTACGAAAAATGAAGAGAAAAAACCTTTTTTGAGAAAATGGGTTCGGGGGCTAAGTTACGAGAAAGAAGGGGTTAGGCACTCTTCTCGCCCGTGATGGTCTCTATATGCATGCCACTTATATTCAATTTTATGCCTTTTAATTTGGATTTTATGCCCTACCAAAAAATGGTGATGAAATATATATGGAGGTCTTCCTATTGTAGGAAGTTTCATTTTTATTCACAACCCGGGAACTCGGTTTGAGTGGATTCCCCGATTGGTTTTCAAGAATGGTTTTGATCATATCAAGCAATAATACATCCATGGGAGGGGAGATTACACAATTACACATATACAAAAAATAGGGGAGACAAATCCCACAAATAATAATAAATATCCTCGACGGTGCTTTTGTTGATTTCGGTGACACTTTCCATCCCCGAGCCGTCGTACCTGTCCTAAAATCAATCCGATTCCAAAAATAAAAATTGGGGGTTAATCCCTGAATATAGGATCACAAGGGAGTTTTTGTAGACTTTTTGGACCAAGTTTAGGCCCCAAACACATGCAATAAAGTTGATCACAAAATCAGCCAGAAAAGGCAAACAGAAACCTTAGCATGTTTATCACCAATTTTCACCATCTTATATTGGGAATCTGACAAAACCCAAAGAACAAAAGTTGAAACAACACGTATAAAACATGAAGATCCCAAAATTTGGAGTTCATAGGATGAGTTTTAGTGGTTGAAAAGGTTGTTCTGAATTTTAATGTCAGAAACTGGAAGTGCAGAATCTGAATTTTTGAGTTTGAAACATATGTTTGAAAGGAAACTTCCATTGATCCAAAAAATATATAAAAAATATGATAATCATCCTGAGTTCGTTTGGAACAAAATCCATATTTTGATATTTGTCCATAAAATTAGTTTCATCAAGTTTGAAGCCCAAGAACACAGCAAGGTACCACAGTGAATAAACAACTCAGAATCACTGAGACCCAAATTTATGCATGAAAATATGATCTAGGCATGGATATGAACATGAATCTTTAGGATAATATATTTAAACATGTTATGAACAACGTTTGTCTTTGACCTAAACCAGAAAACCACTCTAAGATGGATTTACAAGCTCATCAAAATCAAGACTCTCTACAGAAAGTAAAAACTGATTATATGAGGCACGATTATAGACCTCAAAACACTACTATATCTTCAAACCAGGCATGAAACTCAAGGAATTTGATATTTAACATGTTAACAACATTATCCAAGAGCTATTTCTCAACAAATAATGATTTTCACATGCATGATCATGAAGGAAAGCCAAAGAGGCCAGATTTATGCCCTTTGAGAGAAACATGAAGATTTTCATACACAAATTAAAGCATATGAATATTATGACTATTATGAACATATATAAACATAATAAACTGAGTATTAGCATCACATGATCATCATTTATATACATAAACAAAGCTTTACAAAGCTAAAAAAAAACATGCAAGATGAAGGAAACCTAGTCATTATTTGACTAGGTTCAAACCACTCCCAATATTGCTTACATATCTAAAGAGCCAAGGTTTACATAGAGTTTTACCTGCTCCCTTTGTCAACCAAGGGAAGACTTTTTCTTTTCTTTTTTCTTTGTGTTTGATCAAAGTTTTGGCTTTGATGTGTTTTTTGTGGTTTGTTTGGTGACTTATGGGTGGTGTAGGGGTGGTGTATGAGTGGTGGTGTGGTGATGGTGTGGTGTGGTGTTCTTGTTGAGAGAGAATGAGAGTGGAGGATGGTAGGGTTTTTTTTTTCTTTTTGTTTTTGTGTCTCTCCTTTTGAAATGGATGAGAGTGGTGTATATAGGAGGAGGGAGGTGGTAAATTGGTTGTAACTTGGAGGGGGAGGTTGTAAATTGGTGGATCATCATCTATCCTTCTTGACTAAGGCTTAAAGTCATCTTCCTTATCTCTGTTCCGGCTTTCCGCTCCGCAACTGCTCCGTTGTGCGCGTCTCCGGTGTCCCGGTTGTCCGCGAGTCCAACATGAAAGTTGCTCGGAATATTTTTCTGGTCAGGCCGGTATATCTGAAATATTTTTATGAGCAAGGAACGACAATAATATATTTTTCCTCTTCTTGACCAATTGATAAGATATTTTGAGATATTTTCCAATTTGGATAACCATCTTTCCGGCTCCGGCTTTTCGCTCCATAACTGCTCCGTTGTGCGTGCCTCCGGTGTCCCGGTTGTCCGCGAGTCCAACATGAAAGTTGCTCGGAATATTTTTCTGGTCAGGCCGTATATCTGAAATATTTTATGAGCAAGGAACGACAATAATATATTTTTTGCTCTTCTTGACCAGTTGATAAGATATTTTGAGATATTTTCCAATTTGGATAACCATCTTTCCGGCTCCGGCTTTTCGCTCCGTCGTGCGCGCTCCGGTGTGTCGGTTGTCCGCGGGCCCAACATGAAAGTTGCTTGGAATAATTTTGTGGTCACGCCGGTATATCTGAAATATGTCAATTAGCAAGGAAAGGTAATAATATATTTTTAATGCACAGAATGGATAACAGCGAGCAGTTCGGGGGGTTGCGGGCCCCGTTTCCGGTCCCGCACCTCGAAATCGAAATTTTTGCCTAGTTGCTCGTTTTTTCGCTCTGATCATGAATTTGAAGTCCGTTTATCCATTCGATGCACCGATAAGGCTCACGGCAGTCCCGCACAGCCAAATCGAGGGTTTTAGGTCAATTTTCGGGTTTAGACCGATTCAAGGTGGGTTTTTAGGGGTGCGAGATCAGGGTATCTACAGAGCCCCTCGTCGAATCTCCTGGTTAAAGGGGATTCTACGATTCACTAAGAGACACTCGATCTCGTCTAGGGTGTAACGGCTGGGTCCAAGGTAGGACTTCCTACGTATCTCTTTCGAGAATCAAGCCTCCGTAGTTCTAACTCAAACTATCAATCAAACACAGACAATGGTCGGTTCCGGTTCCGGTTTACCTACGTATCTCTCTCGAGAATCAGACCAAACGTAGTTCAGGTTTATTAAAATTTAAAGCAGGGGGTAGCATTGAGATGCGATATCTCTTTGCTGGGGATGGGGGTGGCATTGAGACATGGTTATGAGAATGGGCGACTGAGCTCACCAAGGTAAGCTGCCTACGTATCCCTTGCGGGAATCAAATCACGGCGTAGTTCTGGGGAGGTACAACTCGGGCCCCCGAGATGACCAAGGTGGAATAACATAACTTCAACTGGGGAATGTACGACGTTGCGCAGTTCGGGGGAGGTAATCTCGGGCGCCCGAGAAGACCAGGTGGAACAACATAGCATTGCTAGGGAGTTGCATTGAGAAGCGAAGTCTCTTTGCTGGGGGGTTGGTATTTGACCAACAAATTGCGAGAATTGGCGACTGAGTCCAACGTTGTGAACTGCCTACGTATCCCGCCGTGGGAATCAAGTCGAGTCGTAGTTCTGATTAGAACCGACTCGAACAATTAAGAGAAGGTTTAAGACCAACACGACTCAAGGGTTGACGCAAGGAACAATCCGAGTAAAGGGTGCATTGAGATTTGATCTCTCTTTGCAAAGGGATGGAAATCATGAAGGGAGAACATACGACGTTGCGCAGTTCGGGGAGGTAATCTCGGGCGCCGGAGAAGACCAAGCTGGAACAACATATCTTTTCAAAAGGGGGACCTACGACGTTGCGCAGTTGGGGGAAGTAATCCCGATCTTTCGAGAAAACTGAGGGCAATAAACAACTGAAGCCATTTATGTACACAAACTAAAATCAAGGATACGCTGCATTCTGCGCCGTCCAGATTCTTCTGCCTTGTTTTTGCTGTGTGATGAGATTTTTGTACTTTTTTAAGCGAGAGACCACCGCTTTGTGTGATCCACTGGTGCTGTTTTAACCCCGACTGATTCTTTTTGCTATTGGGAGGATAACAGGATCGGCTTCGTCCGTTGATCTGCAAGTTAGCTTTGCATGCAGTGGCAGATGTGATTCACACAGATAAAAATTGGATTATTATGACCGAACACAATCTTTCTTATTCTGAAATTTCGGATACTTGTTTTTTTTTTTTTTTTTTTTTAAATGACACCGACTCGCGATTATGACCAACACTGAACCAAGCCCGGATTTCAGAGGGCGGCTGCGGTTATATTCATGATAAAGGGGACAAGGTTCAATGCCTAGGGATGAGGACAAGGAAAATGTCAGCTTTTCTAAGAGCCGCCGTACGGATGACTGACACCTTCTGCTGGGTGTTTGACTTTTCGAACCTTGCTTTTGGCTAGGGGGACGGGGAGACAACCCTTTTGGAATACTGATGATTTAGGCCGAGTTTTTGGGAGGTTATAAAAGGGAGGGGGAGCTCTTCTTATTTCTCACACCAACCAACTTCTCCTTCTTTCCTGCTTTGCATCCTTTAGCTCATTTCCCTTCAAAAATGGCTAATCTTGGCCAAACCCTGGTTAACATCGAAGAATACCGGGTAGGACTCGACTGCTGGGTGAATTCATACCCAAATAATGTACGAGCGGTGCTAGAAGAAAATTATCATTTCAAGTTGCTCTTTACTCTGAGGAAGCTTCCCATTCAGTGGAGATGATCCGCGGTGCTTCTGTTTTCTGGTCAACCCGGAACCACTTGTTCAATTTCAATGAAGACGAATTGTGTCCCACCTTTGAGGAATTCTGCGCCATTACAGGCAATACCATTTACGGCGAGGCCATGGTGCCCACTTCCCGCAGGACACCTGCTCGGTGGCTTATTGAAACCTTCGGCTTTGATATTGACTTCTCAAGGGTTCTCCTTCATGGGACCCACCTTGACATTACTTGCTTCCCCGAACTCTTTGGCGAGGCTGACCTCATAAACCGGTGTACTCCGACCGTAGGGACTTTGCCTTGGTTATGTGCCTATTTGCAGAGATGTTTTTCGTTTCTTACGATGGCTTCATCGACTCAAGGATGGTGGACATCTTTGATTCTTGCAAGCGTGGTGCCGGCAACGTGATGACTGTCCTCTTGGCTGAGACTTTGCATGGGATGGACGGCTACTATCCCAGAGGTGATGCTTTCACGTCGGGCAGCCCCATTCTATTGCAGATCTGGCTTCAGGAGAATCTCAAGATCATTCGGCCGGTGTCGAATCCAGACTATACCCCTTCTATGCTTCCAAGGCGAGGTTTATACAGGCAAAACTGCACTACCGTCAAGGAGTGGGTTGGACACTTTGGCGGATCACATCGGCAGACATCACGTGGGTGCCTCCGCATTGGGGTTTGAGCAGGTATCTCATTACGAGTGCGGGTCATTCCTTCATCTGGCTGGCTGGGCTTCGCTCCACCACTTTCTACTTGGGCCAATGGGTGGCTCACCAGTTCGAACAAGTCCAAGGGATACCCTTTTCTGACCTTCCCATCACAGATAATTTGCCGGTGAGTACCAACATATGCAACTTGATCAAAGAGGTTTGGTATCAGAATGGTGCACACACCGGTCGAGGCAGGCGCGGGGTGAAGGGGACACATTTTATGAACCCACTTTGGAATATCTTGAGTGGTTGGGCCCTCAAATTGCTGAAGAAACCGCTACCATTGCAGCTTTGGTACTGGAGCTCGTAGGTCCAGAAATTCTGTCTGGGGATTACTATTCCCAGATAACAGGGCCGACAGTTTTCCAGAATCAGATTGGCGGGAGTCAACCACGCAGCGGTCATCGATCCGGACGCCGCAGAAATGATCGGGGCTCAACTTCAAGGAACACCCAGCCTGATGCAACGAACTCTGAGAATCAAAGGGGAGAAAGCTCGACGGGTCCTTATCCGAACGTGTTCGATCGTCTCAGTCCCTGAATAAAGTTTCAGTTATTTTCGCTTTAATCCTTGGTTGCCACGCTAAGATGATGTGTTTTTATTTCAAAGTTTGTTGTGTTTGTTTTCCTTTTGAATGTAATGTTTGCAAGTTCAACGTGGGGAATAAAAAGCTTTCTTTACTTTTAATGACCGGACCCGAAGGTTGCCTACGTTTCTCTTTAGAGGCTCAGGTCAACGTAGTTCGACACAGTTACATGAAATTTTGCGCGCCTCCTGTTTTTTACCTAGAACTGCCCTTCGGGTTTTCACCTCTAGTGGGGCTGTCTTTTGCGTATTTTTTTTTTTTTTTTTTTTTACAGACTCGATAGGAAACACAAATCTCTACGTCTTCTACACATAATACTTCTTCAATTTACTGAGGTTGCAGGGCTGAACAAGGTCTTCTCCAAATTCAGTTTGCAGGAACACAGCTCCACCAGACTGTATCTTCTTGACAATGTAGGGGCCCAACCACGGAGACTTCCATTTCCCTCGGGGGTCGACATAACTTGGTGGCTTTTCTCGCAGCACAAGATCTCCCATTTTGATATTGCGGTCTTTCACTTTCTTGTTAAATGCTCTGGCAATTCTGCGTTGGTACGCACGATTGTGCTCAAGGGCCAACAACCGCTTTTCATCGAGCAATGCTAACTCTTCATGGTGACTTTGTAACCAATCAACTTCAGACACTTGATTCTCAAGTCGCACTCTCATAGAGGGGATTTCAAGCTCAATCGGGAGAACTGCTTCCATGCCATATGCAAGTGAATAAGGAGTAGCCTCAGTCGGTGTCCGAACAGATGTGCGGTATCCCCACAAGGCTAAAGGCAGCTTCTCGGACCAATCTTTTCCAGTGATAGCCATCTTTCTAATGATGTTCTCCAGGGTTTGTTCGCCGCTTCTAACGCTCCATTGGCTTGGGGTCGATAGGGGAATGACTTGTGTCTGACCACCCGGAATTCATCAAGCTGGTTCACAAATGGAGTCATTCAATGGATTCACAAACGGATTCATCTAGCGGATTCACTAATGGATTCATCAAGAGGGTTCAAAAACGGACTCATCCAATGGATTCATAAACGGATTCATCAAAGGGATTCCCAAACGGATTCGACAAACAAACTCATCAAATGGATTCACAAACGAATTCAGCCGGCTGATTTACAAATGGATCATGCCACCACATCTCAACAAAAGTCGCTCACACAGGGATTGCACCTCTATCTCTCGCAATTTCAAATTCCTGCTTTCATCGAGTCTTTGTTTTTTCTTGGTGATGTCCTCGGCGGATGTCTTTCTTTTGTCGGCACATTTTTCTTTGTAATCCACGCCGCTGAGGGGCTCTGTAGACACCCTGCTTTGGACCGCTCACCCTGATTTCACATTTTATTTGTGTTTCTCCCTAATTTATGTGTTTTTCGTTAGTTTCTGTTACTTTTGTTAAGTTCCTAACTGACTCTGTTAAGTCCATTCTGAATAACAGAGCTGACTTTCTAGTCCATTCTGTCAAAAAATCCATTTTGAAGTCGCGCGCCTCCGCCTGTAGGGGTCAGCAGCGTGCGCGTCCCGCCATTAAGGCAGGAGGCGCGCGCATCTGGGCGTCAGTTACAGATTTTCTCCAAGAATACCCCCCTTGCTCATTTTACATGATTTTGCCCGTGAAAGATTTCTTGGTGACTTCGTATTGGCACCAAAAACATATGTTTTTCAACTATAAAAACCTCTCTTCTCCACCATTTCAAGAGGAGAATTTTTGAAGATAAGAAAACTCAACACAAAAAATACTTTCAAGGCATTCCTAAGGAATTCTCCTAGAAGTACTTGAAGTTATTTGAAACTTAGGTAAATACAACTTTTCTCTCTTCTCTCTACTTCTTCTCTTCTTTTCTTCTTTTACTTTTATCAAACGTGCAATCACCCAAACCATTTTGGGACATGACACCAAAAATCACATCACTCTATTGAAGTCGGTCAAGGAGTCATCTCCCCACATTCGAAACACCCCCTTTAACCCCTCTTTTATCATTATCAAAGAATAGGAAGAACATTTTATTTATGTAGACTATGTACAAGCAAGACCAACATTAGTTGGGCGAGATGGGTGTTTAAGTAATTCCCATCTCGTAACCTAACCCCCGAACGTCATAACAAGATTCTCTGTTTTGTATCAAAATATAGGCTAAATATTAGGTTTTTCTTATGTTCCTCTAAAACATAGGTGGCGACTCTAAGCACTTAAAACCAAAATAGACATCCTAGGATCCTTCCACTGCTCTAGCCAAGCCGTGGGATCTCCCGGGGTATCTACACAAAAATTTCGTCAACATCATTCTACGAGGGGCCCAAGCTTGACATCTCTCCGAAGAGGGACAAATCCAACTTAGCTTATTATTCTTCCCTACGTGAATCCGATTATGCCAATCATACCCTTTATAACTTCCTGTTAAAGGTAGCGTTTGAATATGTCAAACATAATGTTCATCAAGTGGAAGACTATAATAACTTCATGTCTAAGGATTCAAATGACATAACTAATATGAGATCTATATACGACATAGACCATGATATAAATCTCATAAAGCGGGTCATGTCCAGTACCTTGTTCCAAACAAGTACCCATAAATCTAACATGATCATTTAGCCTTTATACTAGTGCTTCACAAGTACTAGGGACGGGGATTATTATAAGTAAACATAAACAACAATAATAATCAAAACATCTCTTTATTAATATGAATAAGATGATTACAAACAGCGTTTAAATAAACGTGCCTAGGGCACCAATACTAACAATCTCCCACTTGCCCTAGGCCCAATCTCCCATGTATCTAATACCCATGGACCTAACATGACCATCATGTTTAGCTTGTGGAAGTCCATTTGTTAGCGGGTCCGCAACGTTATCATCAGTTGGTACTCTGCATATATTTACGTCTCCCCTATCCACGATTTTTCAAATGATATGGAAACGTCTGAGTATGTGTTTGGATTTCTGATGTGCCCTTGGTTCCTTTGCTTGAGCAATATCACCTTTATTATCACAATAAAGGTCTATTGGATTAGCAATACTAGGAACCACTTCAATCAACTTCTTAATCCAAACAGCTTCCTTTGCAGCATCCGATGCAGCAATATACTCAGCTTCAGTTGTAGAATCAGCGACTGTACTCTGCTTGGAACTCTTCCAGCTAACAGCTTCACCATTTAACATAAACACAAAACCCGATTGCGATCGACTATCATCTCTGTCGGTTTGGAAGCTTGCATCCGTGTAACCATTTACAACGAGATCATCTTCCATTCCTCCAGAGATCAAAAAACAATCTTTAGTCCTTCTCAAGTACTTAAGAATCGCTTTTACAGCCATCCAGTGATTCTCACTGGGGTCAGATTGATATCTACTCATCATGCTCAAAGCATAAGATACATCCGGCCTAGTACATATCATGGCATACATGATGGATCCAATTGCCGAAGCATATGGAATCTCACTCATTTTCTCCCCCTCATCTTTTGTCTTAGGACATTAAGTCTTTCTTAGAGAAACTCCATGTAACACTGGCAATTGTCCTCTCTTATAGTTTTCCATGCGGAATCTTCTAAGGACCTTATCAATGTAAGTACTTTGGCTTAAACCAATTAGTTTCTTTGATCTATCTCTATAGATATTAATGCCAAGGATATATGCGGCTTCACCCATATCTTTCATTGCGAAATACTTTCCTAACCAAGTCTTTACAGACTGAAGTGTGGGAATGTCGTTTCCAATGAGCAATATGTAATCCACATATAAAAGAAGGAATAGCACTATGCTCCCACTAATCTTATTGTATACATAAGTTTCATCTTCGTTCTTGATGAAGCCAAACTCTTTGACTGTTTCATCAAAACGGAGATTCCAATTCCTAGAAGCTTGCTTCAATCCATAGATGGATTTCTGCAACTTGCAAACTTTAGAATTTTGTTCAAAACCCTCGGGTTGTGTCATATAGACATCCTCTTGGAAGTTCCCATTAAGGACGCGGTTTTGACATCCATTTTCCATATTTCATAGTCATGATATGCGGCAATGGCAAGCAAAGTTTTTATAGACTTGATCATTGCTACGGGTGAAAAGGTTTCATCATAGTCAATACCATGAATCTTCCTATAACCTTTCGCTACAAGCTTAGATTTGTAAGTATGCACCTTACCATCCATGTCAGTCTTCTTCTTGAAGACCCATTTGCATCCTATGGTTTTTACACCATTAGGTGTATCAATCAAGTTCCAAACTTAATTATCATGCATGGATTGTAATTCGGATTCCATGGCTCCAAGCCACTTGTCTGAATAAGGAGAAGACATCGCCTCTTGGTAGGTGGTCATTTCATCATTCTCAATGATCTCCACCTCATTACTATCCGTTACGAGAAAACCATATCTCTCGGGCTCGGATCGTAACCTACCAGATCTGCGAGTTGCTTGTGTATCTTGAACAGGTTCCACAACTCCTTGTGAGACTTGTTCTTGTTCCACTATTGGTTCAATGTAATTTTCTAGGTCTCAAACCTCTTCAAGATTTACATTACTCCCACTGATTTCTTTGGAGAGAAACTCTTTCTCTAAAAAGACATCAGTTCGGGCAACAAACACTTTGTTGTCCGTTCGGTTGTAAAAGTAATATCCTTTAGTTTCCTTATGATATCCCACAAAAATACATTTATCAGATTTGTGTGCAAGTTTGTCTGAGACAAGTCTTTTGACAAAAGCTTCACAACCCCAAATCTTCATGAAAGACAAACTAGGTTTCTTTTCGCTCCACATCTCATATGGAGTCTTTTGAACCGATTTACTTGGAACTTGATTTAGTGTGAAAGCAGCGGTTTCTAGAGCATAACACTAAAAGGATATCGAAAGATCAACTTGACTCATCATTGATCGAACCATGTCCAACAAAGTACGATTCCTCCTTTCGGACACACCATTCCATTGTGGTGTTCTGGGTGGAGTCAATTGTGAAACTATTCCACATTTCTTTAGATGATCATTAGATTCTTGACGTATGTATTCTCCACCTCGATCCGATCAAAGTGCCTTAATACATTTGCCAAGTTGTTTTTCTACTTCATTTTGAAATATTCTAAGTATCTCAAATGCTTCACTTTTATGTTTCATTAGGTAAACATACACAAATCTACGATAATCATCAATGAAGGTTATGAAGTATTGAAATCCTCCCCTAGCATTGCTACTTAGTGGTCCGCATACATCGGAATGTATCAACCCCAATAAGTCGCTCGCCCTTTCACCCAACTTGGTAAAAGGTGTCTTAGTCATTTTTCTAAGAAGACACGACTCGCAAGTATCATATGACTCAAGGTCACATGAACCCAAAAGACCGTCCCCATGGAGTTTTGAGATACGCTTCTCATTAATATGACCAAGACGGCAATGCCACAAATAAGTATGATTTACATAATTAGGTTTAGATTTCTTATTTATATGATAGACATTTTCATTATTTTCATTCTTGACATCAAGGACATAAATGTTATTAAATGAATTTGCAATACCATAAATCACATCATTTAAATAAAGAGAAAATATCTTATTCTCAATAAGAAATTTAAAACCTTCATTATCCAAACAAGAAATTGAAATAATATTCCTACTTAAATCCAGTACATAATAGCAATTGTTCAAAAAATGTATTAAACCGGAAGGTAAAGTGACTTCATAAGTTCCTACGGCTAATGCAGCAACTCTTGCTCCATTCCCCACACGTAGGTCTACATCACCGTCTTTAAGTAGTCTCCTATTCTTTAGTCCCTGCACATTTAAACAAAAGTGAGAACTACATCCGGTATCAAATACCCAGGAACTAGTGGTAGAAAGGAGAATATCTATCATATAGATACCTGAAGTCGATGCAGTTCCACTGCTCTTCTTCTTCTTTTTCTCTTCCTTAAAAGCCTTGTAATTGCGTTTCCAATGACCAATTTCTTGACAGTGGAAACAAATTGCATCATTTTGTGCATCGGGTTTTGCCTCTGTAGCCTTGGGAACCTTTACCTTGCTAATCTTGGGTTTGGCAACCATTGCCTTACCCTTTCTTTTGGCACTTGGCCTCTTTCCATCATGAACCATGAGCACTGGAGAACCTTTCTCCACTATCTTTATCTCTGCTGTTTTCAGCATATTATACAACCCGGATAGATTCTTATTCATTCCATGCATGTTATAGTTCATCACGAAATGATTATAACTCTTAGGCAATGAATTAAGAATGAGATCCGTGGATAGCTCCAATGAAATCGGATAGCCAAGTTTCTCCAGATGCTCCACGTAGCCTTTCATCTTAAGCATGTGAGGTCCCACATGTTGCCCTTCACTCATTTTGCAAGAAGTGAATGCAACAATGGTTTTGTTGCTCTTGAAACATGTCTCTCAACTCCATTCCTATCTCATAGGCTTCCAAATTTCCAAACTTTGTTGGAGTTTTGAGCACATAGTCGCGAGCATGAGACAACTCATATCTCTATAATCATTACGATGTTTCTTGTGATTGTCTCTCTCCACCCTAGGGGCGTTGGCTTCGGGTTCTTTAGCAATAGGCCCATCAAGAATGTACAATTTATTTTCTTGCCTTAGAAATATTCTTAGGCTTTGGATCAAATCCATGAAGTTTGTACCATTCTCTTGAAGCTTATCCTTTTCAAGGATCGATCGCAACGAAATTGATTGAGTGTTGGTTGTCATTATCTACAATTATGTAAAATTTAATAAGTACCAATTTCATTAAAGAAATAAACAATGTATTTTTCGAAAAAATATTTCCAAAAAATATTTCCACTAAATTATATAACCTTCTTATACATCCAATGTATAATATAATTTAAATGGGCTAAGATCCAACTTTAATTTAATTTCAAATCCGCTATGGCGGACCGCTCAAAATAAAATTAATTAGGTAGACAAACATGTCAACCATATCCCATATGATTCTTTTTAAGAAATCCAATTTCAAAAAGCATGTTTAATCTCATCTTTGCCTTAGGCCCAAAACTGTTTTGACGCCTAATTAAGTCCAACCATTTTAAACGCATAGGAAACTCTTATTCACTCATCTTGCTCATACATGAATAAAATCAATGCACCTCGCTATGGCGAGCCTACATGAAATTACCCTTGTACTTACAAGTGTTTTATTCATGGCATGGCAAAAGGACTTAAAACTTTCAAGAATGTTCATCATAATATAGCATATAACACATTTATGAGCACATAAGATAAATATGTTGAGCATCAAGTTTAGCCTCTAAATTAATCTCCATTAATTTAAGCATAATATTTATGTATCATTAGTTTTTCTATAATTATGAGGATGAGACTATTTGAACTTTGGTTATCATCTCCAAATCAAGACAACAATAAGTGCGGCCGAACTAAGCCATAGGCAACCATAATTCCGCACTAATTCAAGAAACCAAGAAAGTCGTCCATGTGGCCGAAACTAAGCAATAGATAGTCTCGATGAACATAGGCCAATTGCATTCAATATTCCACATGGATCTACAAACTTGAATCAAGAACTTTGTTTCTCAATTTTAGCAATTATGAACTCTTCATAATTCTAACTTCATTTTATCTTTGAATCTTTGATTGCGATCAATTTTGGGAAACACAGTCTCGAGAACGTAGACTGGCGATCCAAAACTTGATCCAATTTCATAATTCACAAGACTAAAACAAATAGGAAATTTAAACCCCAAGATCCACCCCGAACCCCAAGATCCGCCCGCACCAGACCAATAGGTCCGGCCGGGTCTTCACTTGGGTCCGGTCGGACCTCCTCTGTAAAATCCAGAAATTTTAAAATTCAAAATTTGTCTCAAAATTGTTTTCCCCCCGATTCAATTAGGATTTGGTGTTCTTGGTTATCCAATCACCATGATCATCAAAACCTTGAATAAACCATTTATTCATGAATATCAAGATTATCAAAATTTTGATCCAATCAAAATTGATAACCCAAACAATTTTAAATCCACCATAATTTTTATTGCGATTGATAGTGCAATTAAAGTTTATAAAACAATAAACCACATAAAATGCATATAACACATAAACATCATAATCTCAATATTCAAATCATGCTAGGAACATAAACAATTTATATACACACAACATGATTATGTATTGAAATAATCAACATGAACGGGGCTCTGGTACCACTGTTGGGTTTCCTAGTAGCATGCGCAGCAGATTTAAGCATTTAAAATTTTATGAAACCCAAAGCCCATAGATCCATTCATATGATTATATCAAATACATTCATAATGAATACTATAATACTAACCCTTGATGCTTTTGATTTTGCAACCTTGAATCTTGGTGGAGACTAGAAAGCTTGATCACGAAAAAAATCAGGAACACAAACTTTGAAGATGATAAGCTTCACCCTCTATCGGTATCTACACCACGAACGAATATCAATAACACTTGATCTTGTTTGCTAGACCGAATTGTGAAACACGCTTTCATAATTATAAGAATTATATGGAATTAATATGTGATGTTCTGGTTCTTCAATCTAAGGATCTCTTAGAACAAGAAATAACTCTCTCAAAAACTCTTTGAAGGCTTACATAAACTAATGAACTGATTAGGGCAACTAGAGGGTGTTTAAATACATGTTTAACCTATTCCAAATAGGTAACAAGTGACTAAAACCGCAAGAAAATGGATTAGGAAAATCCCAGTCGAAACAGGACTGGTCCAGCCGGGTCAAGCAAAGGGTCCGGCCGGATCCTAGCAAGGTCCGACCGGGTCTTTATCTTGGTCCTCCCGGGGCATTAAGGTGGTCCGGTCGGGTCCTTAACAAGGTCCGCCGGGACCAACCCTTTTTCCAGAAATCCTTGTTTTCTCCTCTAAAGTCCTAAAATCCCTCAAAGGTCCTTCGACCCAAAATTCCAATTAAGTCCTTTTAAGATTCTTTCTATTTGTGTGTGACCCTATAGGATTACACTAAGTTGGAAATAGGTTCAATCATAAACCCATAAGATATGATTAGGTTCTAGCAAACCATCATACCTACCCAGTAGTGTAACTATATACAAGTTCACATTCCTTAATAGAATATGTCATAATCCCTTTGTCCACGATGTCATTGAACACAAGTCATGGTCAACAAGTCAACTTGAATTGTTCAATACTTTCTCGATACCGAATATGTTGATAATCCAAATGACATTGATTCAATCAATTTACTTGAGTTTGGCCAAACTGTCGACACCCCGCCTAGGACCGCTCACCCCGATTGCACATTTGATTTTGTGTTCCTCCTTATTTTATGTGTTTTTCGTTAGTTTTTGTTACTTTCGTTAAGTTCCAGACTGACTCTGTTAAGTCCAGGGACTAAACTGAATAACAGGGCTGACTTTCTAGTCCATTATGTCAAAAAAGCCATTTTCATGTCGCGCGCCTCCGCCTGTATGGGATAGAAGCGCGCGCGTCCCGCCACAAAGGCAGGAGGCGCGCGCATCTAGGCGTCCGTTACAGATTTTCTCCAAGAATCCCTCCCTTGCTCATTTTACATGATTTTGCCTGGGAAAGATTTCTTGGTGACTTCGTTTTTGCACCAAAAACATATGTTTTTCAACTATAAAAACCTCTCTTCTCCACCATTTCAAGGGGAGAATTTTTGAAGATAAGAAAACACTACACAAAAAATACTTTCAAGGCATTCCTAAGGAATTCTCCAAGAAGTACTTGAAGTTATTTGAAACTTAGGTAAATACCACTTTTCTCTCTTCTCTCTACTTCATCTCTTCTCTTATTCTTTTACTTTTATCAAACGTGCAATCACCCAAACCATTTTGGGATATGACACCAAAGATCACTTCACTCTATTGAAGTCGGTCAAGGAGTCATCTCCCCACATTCAAAACACCCCTTTAACCCCTCTTTTATCATTATCAAAGAATAGGAAGAACATTTTATTTATGTAGACTATGAACAAGCAAGACCTACATTAGTTGGGCGAGATGGGTGTTTAAGTACTTCCCATCTCGTAACCTAATCCCCGAACCTCATAACAAGAATCTCTGTTTCGTATCAAAACATAGGCTAAATATTAGGTTTTTCTTATATTCCTCTAAAACATAGGTGGCGAATCTAAACACCTAAAACCAAAATAGACATCCTAGGATCCTTCCACCGCTCTAGTCAAGCTGTGGGCTCTCCTGGGGTATCTACAGTGGCGACTCCGCTGGGGAGACTTGAGGGTTAAACTTGCATTCTGTTCATAGTCTACACTTTTGTCTGGGCATTCTGGTTCCTGATGGGAGAAGCGTGCGCTTCTGGCCTTCTTGGCCTAAGGCGCGCGCGTCTCACATCAGAGACCAGAATTGCCCGCGTCTCATATGTTCTTCCTATTATTCTTTGTTTTCTGTGCTAATCATCTTCGCAGGGGTTCCAATAGACATTCAGGACCAGGGCAATCCCCTGAGTCCAAAGTCTGACAGTGTGGCAGGTTTACCCAGAACCGGGTGCCTCCCAGAGACATTGCGCAATGCGCGCTCATCCCATAACACAAGCCAGAGGCGCGCGCTTCTGGGTGTTTTTCCAGAACAGGAATAGGTTTTCCAGAACAGAACAGAATGATGGGGGTGTGGGCACAGTTGCCTGCATCAGGACTGATTCGGACCATTTAACTATTTTATTTTGTGTTTTTTATCGGTGACCGGGTGATTCGAGAGTTGTAAATTACGTGCTTACTTGCTTTTCTTTTGTTTAAAAAAAAGTAAAATATATTTTGTTACTTATTGGACCTCACACTACATGCACAAATTCTTATAAATTTCTCACTATCGAGTCGCACAAGTTCATAACCCCAAACCCGTCGAGGCCCGTCCTAGAGAGTTTCAAGATCCACCCGACCTTGACTCTCTCGAAGCGGTAAACCTCAGCCCGTGGCGTATTTCATGACTACATGCCGAGGGTGACCTTTAAGCCTCTCTTAAGCCGAGCACAAGCCAACACAATTCTAGTTAAGGTCTAACACTCCGTGACTAAAGTCGATTTTTGTGTGTCAAGATTTCCCTCAACTAATGTCTTCAAATCATACATGCCGTTTCCAAGAGAAACAAGTGGTTATTATGGACGGAAAAAAAATCCGTCCCCGCATGTATGCTTTACTACATTAATTTAGTTTAATCCCGACACATGTAGGAATCACAAACGTGGTCGAATCCAATGAGTATATGGGACGGCGAGAAAGTCTATACTAGTGTGACGATTCCACTATTTTCTTAGAAACCCCAAAAGGGACTCCATCCCTCTGACTTATAAAAAAAAAAAAAAACTTTTCTTTATGTGGTTTGAGTCGTGTGCCCACTGTGTGTTCTAAGCCTCTTCATGGACCGAAAGTGTTACTCAATACTGACAAGGGCCTCTTCTTCAATTTAGGTCCAATTGGTACTTACCGCATCTACTGAGATTCAGCAAACCGGCTAGTTCGTGAATTGATCACTCCAACAGCTTCGACAGCATCAATGGCCGGTGACTCTAACAGTAACAACACCATGTCTCTTGAGCAACTCTCGTCTATGGTCCAAATGCTCCAAGAAGAAATCTCCACTCTCAAAAAATAGTCCCAAAGCAAAGATGACCTTTGGCAATCCCATTTTGACAATCAAAGGGAGGCTCATGAAGCCGAGATGGACCAAATGAAACCTAAACTCACCAAGCTTTCCAATGGTAAAGGCAAGGAGGACATTGAAGAGTCCGAGTGGACCAAGGGTTTGTTTGAAAGCCCTTATGTTAGTGCCCGTACCAAGAAAGTGGGGGAACCAAGCACCGAGAATAAGGATCATAAGATGGTTGATTCAATCATGTCGTACATAGACCAACGCTTCAACGGTCTCAACTTGAGGAAAGGATCTGACACAAGCCTTTATCAGTCATCCATTCTCATAAGCACAATGGACGCTCTCCCTGACAAGTTCAAGATGCCCGACATCAGCAAGTTTAAGGGAAACTCTTGTCCCATGGCACACATCGAGACTTACATATGGGCTATGGTTCCAAAGAAGGTCTCTCCAAAAGTGATGGCACAATGCTTCCCTCTTACTCTCGAGGGGGCGGCAAAATATTGGTATGCAACTCTACCGCTCATAATCCGTCTCGATTGGGACGCTGCCATGCTTGCCTTCAAAAGTAAATACCAAGGTAACACCACTCATCGCCCGACAAAGAAAGAGCTTGAGAACACCACTCAAAGGGACAATGAGTCCTTTATTGACTTCACAAGAAGATGGAATGATAAACTTACAGAAATAGTTGAGAGACCTAATACCAATGACCAAATGGACATCTTCCTCAAGTGTCTAAAGATTGATCTCCACACCCACCTAAGTGGGGCTTGTTACGCAGATTTTTCTCAAATGTACGAGGCAGGGGTCCGAACTGATGACTTACTCAAGGAGATCAAGAAAACTGCTCCTAGCTTCCGATACAAGGCCGCCTCTAACTCAACAAAAGAGGCTTCAGTCAATGCCGTCACTACCGACAAGGGGAATTACAAAAGGGTTCGTCCACCGCAAGGCAAGAGACCTCAAAATGATCGTGTCTACACTCCTCTCCAAGGAATGACTCACACCGAGGCCTTTGAACTCCTCAAGTCCAAAGGGAAAATCACATCTCTGCAAGGGTACCAACCCAAGGCTATCAACGCCAACCATGCCCATCACAAATATTTTGGCTACCACCAACATAGTGGCCATCTCACCGAGGAATGCTTTGTCCTCCGCAATATTATCCAAGACCTCATTGACAAGAAGGAATTCATAGTTCCTAGTGGGGGTGATGTGAATGTAATAGAGTTAGGAGAGTTTAAGGAGACCGCTCATTCGATTCCCATTGTGAATGAGGGCTCCAATGTTATGAATAAATTTGAAAATTCTTGCTACGTTGTGAATTATTATGAGGTAATGAGGGAAGTATTAGAGAATAAGAAGAAGAAAAATGGGAACGTCAACATTCTAACTCAATCCGGATGAGTCATATCAAGCAATCCCACTACTTCTGCACCAAGCACCTCTTCTCCAAGATCGCAAGCTCGCGACACTCCCGAAGATCCTTTACTAGTTCAACTCAAGAAGACTCAAGCAAACATATCCATTTGGGACCTCATTGCGTCATCAAAGAAGCATCGAGACCTTGTCATCAGCAATCTCGACGACACCTCAATCTCTCCAGACATAACTCCCGAGGACCTTACTGCTATGATAGGATACATACATTTTGGCAATGTCATCACTTTTGCCGATATGGACCTTCCACCATTTGGGTCCGATCACAATGAGGCCATCTATCTCAAAGTGATGGCAAGGGGGAGACCTATTTCAAGAGTTCTAGTCGACGGTGGTTCCGCACTCAACTTGATGCCTGGCCAAATCATGGGTATATTAGGGCTTAAGAGTTCAAATCTAAAGCCTTCTACTCAAGTAATCCGAGGTTACGACAGCACTGCCCGTACAATCATTGGCATGGTGGAAATAGACATTGAATTTGGGAGCATGGTTATGTCCATCCCGTTTCAAGTGCTCGATTTCCCTTCTTCATTTAACTTGCTCTTGGGCTGACTATGGATACACAGTTCTAATGCCGTCCCTTCAACTCTCCATCAGTGTGTCAAATTTCGAAATGGAGATGAAATAGTGACCGTCATAGAAGAAAATGTCACTATCCACATAAATGGGGAACCCGTCCACCAAGTTCAGCATGGGTTAGAAGACTCTACTCTCTCCAGCGTCTCAGTCAACGCCATTGACAAATAAGGGGGAAACGGATCGTGGACCCTCGGCAATCACAAAGTCCTCCGCATGATGAGGAATATAAACTACTTTCCCGGTCTATGCCTAGGGAAATACCAACAAGGGAGAATACAGCCCGTGGAAGTCCCATTTGTCAAGAACAAGTTCAGTTTGGGATATGAGCCTTCCAAGGATGACTTGAAATACGAGCAAGTCGTCAAGAATGAACAGGCCTGAGCTCGCAGAGAAGGCCGTTACTATGAAATTCCCAACTTGAGGCCTTATCGCAAGACGTTAAATGGATACTTTGTCCACCAGGGGGAAGATGTCCCGAACATAATATTTCTCGAGCCATGGGTTAACAGCAAGGGCATCAGAAAGCCCGGTCTGAAAGTCTTTGCCAATTATGAGATTCAAAAATCTGAAGAGGAACCAACTCCTATGTCACCCCGAGAATGGTGGGGGGAAGAAAGTGACGATAGAGTCCAAGAAAGAGATTACCGCGGGGGAGGAATTGAATGATCTAGCCTCCATGTTCGAGGAACTTGCCATCATGAATGAATGCCAAGTAAATTCCATCTCCGATGACACCGACAAGGGAAGCGAGTCTCTCAGCGAGATCAAGCCAAGCTCTGAGCCGATCAACAACTGGTATTCAACAAAGGGACCCGTGGTATCCAAGGAATTCTTGATCGAGAAAATGGGTTACATCTCGCGCAAGGTTACCAAGGAAGAGTTATTGACATTCACTTTCGAGTCTGAGAGTGTTTCTGATACCCTCACCCAAGAGGATATGGAGGCAATAGCCGAGCGTGTGTTCCCTTTCTTTGCTAATGAAAAATTTGATCTTTCTGAGTACCCCGAGATTGCAAACATCATAAATGATGAATTAACTAATAAAGAATTTAATGAACTAGTTAATAACGATTCAAACAATGATGAAATAGACCACGAAAATGAAACATACTTAAATGAACTAGCTCAACATGTCTGTAGTCGTGGTGAAAATGGTCCATGGGCTGATGAAGAATTGCATGTTGTTAATCTGGGTACCGATGAGGAGCCAAAAGAGACCAAGATCAGAAGCTTCTTCAAGGGGGAAGAGAAAGACAGATTGACTGCACTGCTCAGAGAGTTCGTGGATGTGTTCGTATGGTCATACAAAGACATGTCAGGTTTAGATAGAAAGGTCGCTTAGCACAGGATTCCGATCAAAGACAATGCTAAGCCAGTCAAGCAGAAACTCAGAAAGATCAAGCTAGAATAGTCTCTACAAGTCAAAGAAGAGATAGAGAAGCTTCTCAGCGTAGGCTTCATCAAAGTTAATGAGTATCCAACATGGCTCGCCAATGTAGTGACAGTCAGAAAGGCTAATGGCAAAGTCCGTGTTTGTGCGGATTTCCGGGATTTGAACAAAGCTTCTCCAAAGAATGATTTTCCACTACCCAACATCGATATGCTAGTCAACTCTACTGCCGTCTACGAGGTCCGCTCTTTTGTGGATGGTTTTGCTGGATATAATCAGATTCTCATGTCCGAGGAGGATCAACATAAGACTACTTTCACAACACCGTGGGGCACCTTTTACTACACAGTCATGCCATTTGGGTTGAGGAACGCTAGGGCAACTTATCAAAGGGCTGTGATAGACTTGTTCCACGATATGATTCACAAGGAAATCAAGGTCTACGTAGACGAAATGATCATCCATTCGAAGGGGATCGACGGTCAACACTTGATCGACCTCCGCAAGTTCTTCGAAAGGCTTCGACAACACAAAATGAGGCTTAATCCTGCAAAGTGCACTTTCGGGGTTATCCGAGGAAAGTGCTTGGCTACATGGTCACTGAAAGGGGAATTGAAGCAGATCCCTCGAAAATCAAGGCAATCATTGACATGCCTCCTCCAAAGACACAGAAAGAAATCAAAGGTTTCATGGGCAGACTTCAGTATATCAGTCGGTTTGTGCACCAACTTACTTCCATGTGAGAGCTAATCTTCAAGCGACTCAAGAAGAATGTGGCTCTAGAATGGACGAACGCTTGCCAAGAAGCTTTCGACCAAGTGAAGCATTACTTGACATGCCCTCCAGTTCTGGTCCTACCCCACAAGGAGAAGCCTCTCTTGCTCTACCTCACAGTAAATAAAGAAGCCCTAGGGGCTATGCTAGCACAAGAGCAACGGGACTCCACAAAGGAGAATGCTATTTACTTTGTCAGTCGCTGGTTTTAAGGAGGCAAAAAGACATACTCTGTGTTAGAGAAGTCATGTGCAGCATTGGTTTGGGTCACTCAAAATCTCAAACATTGCATGGAAGCCTTTTCGACCAAGCTAGTAGCAAAAGTGGACCCACTCCGCTACATATTCGAGAAACCTTTCATGTCAACAAGGATAGCCAAGTGGTACTTCATGCTCGCCAGCTATGATATCACTTACGTCACACTCAAATCCAACAGGGGGAAAGTGTTCAGTGATCAGCTTTGTTGAATTTCTGTGTGACAAAGTGAAGTGGGAAGACTTACAATTTCCCGACGAGGACTTGATTTGCACTACAACCGAGGAAAATAAGTGGCAACTTTTTTTCGATGGCGCCACCAATAAGCACGGTTATGGGATAGGAATGTTGATTGTCGATCCAAAAGACATCTACACTCCAATTGCAATCCGTCTTGAATTCAAAGCCACCACATCTCAACAAAAGTCGCTCACACAGGGAGTGCACCTCTATCTTTCGCAATTTCAAAATCCTGCTTTCATCGAGTCTTTGTTTTTTCTTGGTGATGTCCTCGGCGGATGTCTTTCTTTCATCGGTGCGTTTTTCTTTGTAATTCATGCCGTCGAGGGGCTCTGTAGACACCCCGCCTTGGACCGCTCACCCCGATTGCACATTTAATTTTGTGTTTCTCCCTATTTTATGTGTTTTTCGTTAGTTTATGTTACTTTTGTTAAGTTCCTGACTAACTCTGTTAACTCCAGGGACTAAACTGAATAACAGGGCTGACTTTCTAGTCCATTCTGTCAAAAAAGCCATTTTGAAGTCGCGCGCCTCCACCTGTAGGGGTCAGAAGCGTGCGCGTCCCGCCCTTAAGGCAGGAGGCGCGCGCATCTGGGCGTTAGTTACAAATTTTCTCTAAGAAACCCTCCCTTGCTCATTTTAGATGATTTTGCCCGGGAAAGATTTCTTGGTGACTTCGTTTTGGCACCAAAAACATATGTTTTTCAACTATAACAACCTCTCTTCTCTACCATTTCAAGGGGAGACTTTTTGAAGATAAGAAAACTCTACACAAAAAATACTTTCAAGGCATTCGTAAGGAATTCTCCAAGAAGTACTTGAAGTTATTTGAAACTTAGGTAAATTCCACTTTTCTCTCTTCTCTCTACTTCATCTCTTCTCTTCTTCTTTTACTTTTATCAAACGTGCAATCACCCAAACCATTTTGGGACATGACACAATAAATCACTTCACTCTATTGAAGTCTGTCAAGGAGTCATCTCCCCACATTCAAAACACCCCTTTTAACCCCTCTTTTATCATTATCAAAGAATAGGAAGAACATTTTATTTATGTAGACTATGTACAAGCAAGACCAACATTAGTTGGGCGAGATGGGTGTTTAAGTACTTCTCATCTCGTAACCTAACCCTGAACCTCATAACAAGAATCTCTGTTTCATATCAAAACATAGGCTAAATATTAGGTTTTTCTTATGTTCCTCTAAAACATAGGTGGCGACTCTAAACACTTAAAACCAAAATAGACATCCTAGGATCCTTCCACCGCTCTAGCCAAGCCGTGGGCTCTCCCGGGGTATCTACACAAACATTTCATCAACATCACTCTACGAGGGGCCAAGCTTGACATCTCTCCGAAGAGGGACAAATCCAACTTAGCTTATTATTCTTCTCTACGTGAATTCGATGATGCCAATCATACCCTTTATAACTTCCTGGTTAAAGGTAGTGTTTGAATATGTCAAACATAATGTTCATCAAGTGGAAGACTATAATAACTTCATGTCTAAGGATTCAAATGACATAACTAATATAAGATCTATATACGAGATAGACCATGTGTTAGTACCCGATCTGAAAATGAGTTTATTAGGGCTTTCCCAAATATACAAGGACTTTATAGGAATTAGAAACCTTGCAAAGACTTGTCCCGGATTCCCAAAAATAGCTCAATGTTCTAGAAAACATTAAATATGGACATTTAGGGTTGCCTTGAATGAACAGTAAAACCCTAGCTTGAATTTCAAGTCAGCGCGCAACGATGGCCACGCGGCCACTTTCGCCGCCGCCCTCCATCTTGGCCACGCGGCCACATCCGCCCCGGATGATCTAGACCGTCAGATCTCTCCATCTGTTTCCTATTTAAAGACCTCCCTTGCTTCATAATAGGGGGATCCGAATTTTAGAGCTTTCAAGTGACGATTTTGCTCCCAAATCAAGTCATTCAAGCCTCCAAAAACACTCTCAAGAATCCTAAGAAGATCCAAGGTTATTTCTTGCCAACAAAGGTAAGTTTTCTAACTTTTCTTCATGTTCTTGCATTATTTCTAATGTAGATCTTTAATATTCATATTCTTAATATGTTTATTCATGTGTTCTTCATAATATTCATGTTCCTAACATCTTTATTCATATTTTCTTCATGACATTCATATGTTCATAATATGTTCTTCGCATATTCATCATATTCTAGATTAAAACCTTATTTATGCCATATTTAGGGTGGCGATCTTCATAATTACATGTTATTTCATAGCCGATGATGATCTAGGGTTCATCAACCCGAGGATGATCTAGGAACTACTTCTAAACCCTAAACTTTAGGTAATTCCCCCTCATTATGCATGATCCCGATTCTTCTGCCTATTCTAAATTCTTCTCGAACTACGCTGACCTGAGCTTCTCACATTGAGAGGAACGTAGGCAATCTTCGGATCCGGTCTCAATCACTAACACACTACTAACACATTCATCATGATAGAAAGACCGATCATTCGGGCAATAGGAGTGATAACGTCCAATATTCTTCTCTTGTTGTAATTTGACCCCCGAACCCATTAAACATGCTTTTTCTCAATGTTTTGGCTATAACTAAAACGGCGTGGCGACTCTCATAATTTTAATGTTGCTATGAATATTCTCAAATTCAAACACACGTATTCACAGTGGCGACTCTGCTGGGGACTGCTTTGAAACTTTTTCAAACTTAGTGGGTCTAACTTTCGTTTACATCAAGATGCTTGCCATGTTTACACATGGACACACCTGCCATGTTTACACATGCACACACCTGCCATGTTTACACACACACCTGCCATGTTTACATATGCACACACCTGCCATGTTTACACATGCACACACTTGCCATGTTTACACACGCACCTCACACACTTTCCATGTTTACACATGCACCCTACACACACCTGCCATGTATACACATGCACCCTACACTCACCTGCCATGTTTACACATGCACCCTACACACACTTGCCATGTTTACACATGCACACACTTGCCATGTTTACACGTGCACCTCACACACACTTGCCATGTTTACACATGCACCTCACACACTTGCAATGTTTACACATGCACCCTACACACACTTGCCATGTTTACACATGCACATACTTGCCATGTTTATACATGCAACTCACATACTTGCCATGTTTACACATGCACCCGTGCACCCCGCCATGTTAATACTCGTACCTTGTATTTCTGTACCCTTGTTATTTTCATCTTAGTATTAGGGTCAAACAAAACCTTGCTATGTTCCCTTGTACATTCTTCTTCCCTCTCTCTTGCATTGCATTGCATCATTCAAACATTCAAAGCTTCCCTCTTTTCTCCCTAAAAAGAATTAGCTTCTTGCCACACACTACCACTAGTCCGTGTTTTCACTGCACAGGTCCCCATTACCCGGAGTATTCGATGTGCAGGAATTTGTGCGCTACTGCCGCCCTCTTTTCGAGTCACTCATCTACTCCACTCACCGTGTACGTTCCGCGAGCGGTGGGAACCTTTTACCTAAGCCGTGTCAACCCACACATAGAGATTAGGACACTCCTCGGACCACCCATTTAGGATGTAAAAAAATGCAAAAGCTTTTCGCAAAATAAAATGTGCATTGCATCTAGGCGACCTCTAAGGTCCATCGCTCATCCGTTGGGCCATCATTGCGATCCATTTGGGTCTACCCTTCACCTTCGACCGCCTAGGTCAACCTTCTCAACCTTTGACCCCCTAGGTCAACCTTATCAACCTTTGACCGCCTAGGTCAACCTTCTCAACCTTTGACAGCCTAGGTCAACCTTCTCAACCTTTGACCCCCTAAGTCAACCTTATCAACCTTTAACCGCCTAGGTCAACCTTTGACCTCCTAGGTCAACCTTTGACCTCCTAGGTCAACCTTTGATCGCCTAGGTCAACCTTCTCAACCCTTGACCCCATAGGTCATTCTCATCCGCCTTTGACCCCTTAGGTCAACCTCATCCACCTTTGACCTCTTAGGTCAACCCTTGACTGCCTAGGTCAACCTCATCCACCTTTGACCTTGTAGGTCTACCATTGACCGCCTAGGTCAACTTTATCCGCCTCCGACCTCTTAGGTCAACCCTTGACCTCCTAGGTCAACCTTATCACCTCCGACCTCTTAGGTCAACCCTTGACCACCTAGGACAACCTTATCAGCTCTGACCCCTTAGGTCAACCTTATCACCTTTGACCCCCTAGGTCAAACTTATCTACCTTCGACCTCTTAGGTCTACCCTTGACCTCCTAGGTCAACCTTATCACCCTCGACCTCTTAGGTCACCCCTCGATCTCTTAGGTCAACCCTTGACCGCCTAAGTCAACTTTATCCACCTCCGACCTCTTCGGTCAACCTTTGACCCCCTAGGTCAACTTAATCATCTTTGACCTCTCAGGTCAACCTTTAGCCCCTAGGTCAACCTCATCCTCCTAGGTCAACCTTATCACCTTTGACCTCTTAGGTCAACCTTTGACCCCCTCGGTCAACATTATCACCCGTTGACCTCTTAGGTCAACCTTTGACCTCCTAGGTCAACCCAATCACCTTCGACCTCTTAGGTCAAACTTCGACTCCTAGGTCAACCTTATCCGTTTTCGACCTCTTAGGTCAATCTTTGATTCCATAGGTGAACCCAATTACCTTTGGTCCTAACCCGCTTAGGTCAAACCGTCATCTTGACCCACCTAGGTCATTATTTGACCCACCGTCATCCAGACCAACCTAGGTCAACCCGTTTAGGTCCACACACCATCCTTGACCCATTTAGGTCAACTTGTCCGTCTTAGGTTAAAACTACCCCTTCACCTTTGACCCGTCAAGGTCACCCCGTGACCCGCTTAGGTCGACTTACCTATCTTGGATCCATCTAGGTCAATCTCTAACCTTCCTTTGTCTACCAACCCGAATAAGTCAACCTTAGACCCGCTTAGGTCAAACCATGTCCATCCCGCTTAGATCATCCCATAGGCAAACCGCTACAACCCGCTATCTTGATTCATTGACCATATAGGTCAATCCAACCCTTCTTATTTAGGTCGACCTGTCCTTTACCCATCTAGGTCAACCCACCATTATCTTCGCATCCTAGCTTGAACCACTTCTTGTCTCAAACCTTAGGTCAAACCTTAGGTCAAATTTAGGTCAAACCTTAGGTCAAACCATACCCTACTCAATCAAAACCAACTCCTATAGGTCTTCCTCACCCATGCTTGACCAAGGACCGAGTCATCTCCCTCTTTTTGACCCCTATGGTCATCTCTCACCTGTTTTTAAAAGTCTAACTTGATTCGAACTACGGCGACCTGAGCCTCTTATTGTGTGGGACCTCTCCCCCATGATAAGGGGAACGTAGGCAACTTCGGCCCGGCCAAACTTTCAATTTTTTACCAAAATGCATTTCAAAAATGTGGAGACCGACTCTTTTCCAAAAAATGATTTTATAACGATGCCTTATCATTAAATACGAATCTAATTTAATTCAACTAAGAGGCTTAATTCTTTCATGACTAGAGTTCTGCATCATGTCGGCTGCAAGGAACATCGAAGTTGCAACTGAAGCTGCTACCCAAGATCCCGAGACAATCCTCTACACCGGTACTGCTCTCAGTAAGCAAGCATCCCACTTCGAAGCCATCCTCGATGAACAAGCAATCCACTTTAAGGCCATTCTCAACGAGCAAGCAACACACTTTCAGAAGGAGATGCATACGACCCTAAGAAATATCGAGAGGCGCCATTTGTCTGAAATTCGTGGCGTATGATTACCTCAGCCGAGTTCTCCCTCTTGCTCAATGTTAACACCCGTACGCTCCTCAAATGTACGGGCCGCCACAGACTTCCCCCGTTGGGATGCCTCCTAAGAAATATCGAGAGGCGCCATTTGTCTGAAATTCATGGCGTTTATGATTACCTCAGCCGAGTTCTCCCTCTTGCTCAATGTCAACACCCGTACGCTCCTCAAATGTACGGGCCGCCACAGACTTCCCCCGTTGGGATGCCTCCTAAGACTACTCATCAACGACAGGTACCGGTACCTAAACTACCCTCAAATACAGTTCGGAAGGACAAACGCGAGTACAATGTATGCCGTTAGCCAAACTCTACAAAAGTCTAGTTCAAGCCGGCAAGTTGTCTTCTTTGTTCAACTATGAACCAAGTAGGGTGAAGCAAGGCTTGGATCCCTCCAAACACTGCCAATACCACCAGTATATTGGGCATGACACCGAAGATTGCCTCCAATTGAGGAGAAAGATTCAAAGCCTCATTTACAGCGGAGCCATCACCCGCCAACGGAATACATGGGCATGGGCAAAAGAGGAAATTGGGGCTACCTCCTTTAAATAAAAGAAAAGAAAAGGGTCATTCAGTCTTCGTAGGAGTGTCTTTAGTCAAAAGTCCACCTTGGACGATTTTTGTTTCTTTAAGTAAAAGTCCACCCCGGACTAGTCAGTTTAAATCTTTTAGTTCCAATAAAAGGGTCTTTATTTCTTTTCTTTTCTCTCTAGACTTGAGACATAAGCTTGCATATATCAATTTCATGAAAATTGTCTTATTCACCATTTTCGCTTGATTGCTATATCTTTATATGATGAATTAATCTTAATCTTACTCATTAATAACGACTCATTAAAAGGTAAATGGACCCACAAACCATTCACATAACTAAGTAAACGATTAATCTCAAAATAACAAATGCTTCGATCAATTGGGATGAACGAATAACTTTCTCTTCTCTCTACATTCTACCCCCATACACTCTCTCTATACACTCACCCCTTGTACACACTTCATGTACACTCTCTATATACACCTTCTCCCATACACTATCCTCATACGCCTCTCATCCCACCATTAGACCCCTTTTTATAAGGTCGTGACAAAGAAATGGACTGCGGTTGCTCATCATCAAATAGACATCCATACTGCCACAATTTAAAGGGTTGGTTTGTTCCCTTCATGAGTACTACATGCCGTTACACTGGGGCTGTCCGTATTCCATCGCAAATGTAAGACAAGTGCACGAAGTCATTCATGCCATTAATTGGTGCACGTGATAATCCAATGGAACTCTACCGGTGAAAATCAAGGGGCTAGGATGCCCGCCGCCAGCAAAAGGCCGCTTGAACTATAAGGAAGCTACCTCGCAATCGAGAGAGGCGAAACCAAACTAGGGGCTCGTCTTGCCCAATGTTTCATGTACAAATATATAAAAAAAAATAAAAAATAATAATAATAATAATATGGCTCGCTAGGTTGAAACTGTCACGACCCAAAAACTAGGCTCTATTTTCTTAGTAATAAATATTTAATTATTTATTGATGGCTTACTTATTTATTTAAATTATTTATTTATTTAAATATTATGTGTGTATTTTGTGTTTCATGATGTATTCGTGCCTAGCATTTAATTGGTTAATTGTGCTAGTGTAGGGTGTTGGGTCTTAAATGTTAGTGGGGAGTATAAGATTATTGTGTTAGTTTGTAGAGGAGGGGGTCTATGTGTAAATTCTCTAATTATCCTACTTACTCCCTCTTTTCCCCTCACCTCCCTCTCTTTCTCCCTCACCTCACTCCCATTCTCTCTCTCTCTCTCTCTCTCTCTCTCTCTCCATTGTAAAGGGTAAGCTTTCTCTCCCTTCTCTCTTCATTATCTTCCTCTTCCTCTTGTTATTTCTCATTCCTTAAAACGTGAAACTTGTTTAGATCGTCGATAGGATCGTAGGAAGCCAAGAAATTTCGAGTTCCGTCACCTTTGAGAAAATCCGGGTAAGTTGCTTTTCCCCCATTTATGCTAAAAATGTTCATCTTTAACTCCATTGATGCTCTAGTTGACATATATGGCTTCTTTGGTTGATTTGGAATTTATTTGTAAAAATATCCATTTTTGTGAGAATTGGGTGTTTGGATCATCTCTTGGTTTAGGTTGTCTAATAGATGTTATATGAGTCATTTTAGACTTATAAGTTGTTCTAGTACCTTGTTATACTTGTTGGATGTGTTAGATTTTGGTTTGGTTTTAGTTTGGGTCGATTTTTGGAAGAAACCCATAATTTTGGCCGGATTTCGTCCCTCCGGGCAAGGAGGCGCGCGCACCATGTTTTTGGAGGCGTGCGCACCCTTTTCTGCTTCAAAAACGCAGCCTTCTGATCAAGGGAGGCGCGCGCACCCCTTTTTAGGGAGGCGCGCGCACCCCTCTTTTTCCAGTTTGTCCGTTTTTCGTTCGATCTTCCAGAGGCCATAACTTTCTCATCCGGACTCCGTTTTAGGCGTGTAAACTATCGTTTCGAAGCTCTCTTCGAGTACTACAAGATGGTGTAGGTTGTTCAGTTAAGTTATAAGTTTTATACTTCGGGATTTTATTTGGTGTTTGAGGTTAAGAGGAGTTGTATCGATCCATTGTGAACAAGTTTTGTAAATCTAATTGAGTGACTTTATTGAGTTGTTATGATCATATTTGTGATATAAGTGAGGATTTCATACCTTGAGACCCTTTAATTGAAAGTTATTTTACTGATCGGATTGATTTTAGAATAAGACTTGGTCTAGGTTTTAGGTGATATCCTATAGTACCTAGAGGGTTGTTTTGGAACACTAAAGTATAGGGTTTAGTCCGGTCTTGATCATGTTCTAATAAGAGTAACCTTTTGGATTCGTTCGGGGTGTTTAGAATTGGTTTGTTAGGGACGGAGGTAAAGCGTGAATTGGCGATTGGTTACTTACGGTTTGATTAACCTTAAGGTGTATTTATTCTGATTTCCTACTTTGGAATTTCAGGTGTGATGAGATGGTTGAGTTCATAGTCCTAGTATATCTTTATGAGTAAATGTTTAGGGTCATTTTGGTAATAGTCATTGTGCCATTTGTGAGCGACCGTTTGGGTTGTGCTCTTTATGATTAACTTGTGGGTATCATATTTAGGATGTATTTGGTACGTGCCTTATCTTGGAATCATTATGTTTAATGGCCAATGTTGTTGGACTCTTTTATGAGAAACTCGTTGTGTTTATTGTTGTTGAACTCTTCTTGAGTAATCGTTTGCATCTTTTATGGTGATTAATTGGTATGGTTCCCTACTTTGGAACCCTAAGTTGTTTAATTAAGCTAGTATTTATTACTTAGCATTTATTTGGAAGCCCAGCTGGCATATTTGTTGCATCGGGCGATGGGAAAGATTATAATGGCAAAGCCAAGTCCATTATAATGTTGACCATTGTTTTGCCCTTACTATACCCCTTTTCCAGATTGGCCTTGGAAGAGATAAGTTAGCTTCCTTTGTGAATGTATCTAGCTACCGAGCATGACTTTGTGGCATGGCTCTTATCCTTTGTGACACTCTTATGGTTATTGTTCCGGTACCGGGTTTCTCTTCAGCTTTTATGCTACTATGAAGATGGTTTGTTTGATTGATGGGTTGATTGGTCGCTTCTGACCGGGGTTTTCTCTTCGGCTTTCATGCTATTATGAAGATGTGATTGGTTGATTATTGAAGCTGCGCAGCGATCCTTTATTTGGATGTATCGGTTTGGAAACCTTGGCTAATATCCTTTGTTATGTGTTTACTTTCCGCTGCTATCTGTTGACTGTTAATTGTTACATGCTACGTGATATTTATCATTGTTTATTGCTTATTGCATTATAGCATATCATGTAGTTGCATTAGTAACTTACTGAGATTTTATCTCACCCCGTTTATTTCCATCTTTGTTTTTCCTTAACCCCCTAGGAGGAAAAGGATTAGGATTCGCGGATCGAGGAGGACGTCGAGAGGATTGAGATTTTGGGGCAGGTTGTTATGGATCGGTTTACATTAATTAAATGTATAACCTTTTGGGGATAGTTTTACCATTATTGACGTCATTAAGGATTGTATATTTTATTCTTTTGGGTATAGGCTGTGGAGCTTATGTTAGATGTACTTTGTTGATTTAAACTTGGATTTGTAAAACCTTGTGTTATCATCTTTTGGTTCAAAATGAAATTTTTAAATTCTATATTTTAGAGTTTTGGTTTTAAGTCGACGTCCAGTTCGCGTATTCCGGGCCTGCGGGGCCAGGGTCGCGACAGTTGGTATCAGAGCTATGGTTTAGCTCTATGTATAAGTATAGGTGGACTAGAATGACCTAGGAGGGTAGTTGTATTTGGAGTGAGTAACGATGAGTATTTTATGCAGGTATTTGTTTGTGATGGCTAGAAGAAGAACTGGTGAAAGTTCTAGTGGGGCTCAGAATCAGAATGGTCTACGGGAAGAAAACCGTGCAATGTTTCAGGACAGGTTTGAAGCGGCCGTGAAAGCAATTCATGACCAAGGGCCGAGAGAGGAACATGTAGCACCTCCGCGATATGGGTTGGAGCAGTTCTTGAAGTTGAAACCAAGTGAGTACGACGGTGAGCCTGATGTGAAGAAGGCCGAGCTATGGATAGAATCGATGGAGAAAATCTACGAGGTCTTTGGTTGCACTGATGAGGATAGGGTTCTGTTTGCAGCTTATAAGCTCATGGGGGCTGCGGAACATTGGTGGAAGGCACTGAAGACCAGTTGGGATGCGACTCTTGTACCATATCCTTAGAAGTGGTTCGTGAGGAAATTCAAGGATCATTTTATCTCTCTAGTGAATCAAAACCGGAAAGAGATCGAGTTCCTCAGCTTGGAGCAAGGCATGATGTCAGTAGCACAGTACTCAGCTAAGTTCACAGAATTAGCCAGTGTTGTGACTACCTTGTGCGGACCGAGGAGCAGAAAGCGATGAGATTGATCAGGGGTTTGAAGACAGCTATTAGGACTCAACTTTTAGCCCAAAGAATTCAACCTTTTCAGGATGCGGTGGATCGAGCCTACTTGATTGAGCAGAATATTGGGGAACACAAAAGGAAGACTGAGGTGGTTAACCCGGGTAAGCAAGGAGGGCAGAGTGAGTCACAACAGCAACATTCGGATAACAGAGGTAATTCTGGAGTGCAAACTCGATTCAGAAGGCAACTTCAAGGGCAACCAACAGTAGGAAATCAAGGTTCTAATAAGGGGACACGAAATGGGAAGATCTGCGGCTATTGTCAGATGGAAGGACACTCAGAAGACAAGTGTTGGAAGAAGCAGGAAAATGTGTGAAGTGTGGTCAGTTGGGACACTTTGTTAAAGATTGTCCGAGGTTTAGAGTTCAGTCATCGGGGACAGGAACTGGAACACCACAGGGTCAGAAGAGGGATGCTTCGGGGAAGCCCAAGGTTTCGGGTAGAGTATTTGCAATCAATCAGCACTCAGCAGGTGACTCATCAGTTTCAGAAGGTATTATATTGCGTCGAGAGAGCGAGCGCGTGCATTTTAGGATCATTGCATTCATATGTTTATGTGCATTTAGTTGCATTTATTTCTTTTGAGTCCTTGACTTATGTGTTGTCGGTGTCTACTCCTATGGAGGAGTGTAGGGTATCCGATGAAGTCTAATGTGCTTATGATGTGCTTAAGTATGATTATGTCTCACCTGCTAAGTTAGCCATGTTGCTATTACAAGATTTTGATGTTACTATTGCTTTAGTCTATTGTTGTAGGGGGATTGTTATATTCTCCATTCCTAATTTCTTAAAACTGTTTGAGACCGTTCCTTTAGGTAGAGTTATACCTATCTTTCCTTAATTGAAATCCGAGTATTTAGTTTCGGTCAATTTGTTGGGTGTATTTATCATTCGTAAGATTTTCATTTTCTTCTGAATAGTACCTAGTGTTCGAGGAGAAGCTTGGGGTTAAATTGCATTGTTGTGGTACAAGGTTGTAGTACTGATAATTAGATCAATATCTATATTGTAACGGTTGAGTTGTAAAAGTTGAGGATTCAACCGAGGGTTTCTTGTTAGGAGATTTTGTTTACTTTTAGTACATCTCCGTGAGTACATCGGGATTGATTAGTATGGAGGGATGCGTGAATTGTTATGGGTAATGAGTGTATGGTGGAATTTATAATCGATGATGGTGGTAAGCGTGTTAAGTTAGAAAGGACTAATAATTACATTTTGGGAGAGTAACAATTTCTCGATCTATGTTAAAGGCATTTTGAATTTTGGTTAGAGAGTGGTTCTATGGTCCTAAATCTCTCCTTGGTGGCGTTTCGCGATTTGGACCAAGGGTATGTGAAGAAAGTTGAGTATCAATATTTGGGCATAATTAAAGAATATTGTGATTTGGTAATGGATCTATTGGAATGAAGCTAGCTAATTGGTTTATGATTTTGGTAGTACCATTGAGCTTAAATATCATTAAGTCAATAAATGTATGCGTGAGAGACTAACTGGGGTTAGCTATTGAATTTAGAGTTCGTTGATTTCCTTTGGGTATATGAGCACGGATTATGACTTAAATGGGAGTTAGAGAAAATCTTTTGAAGATGAAATTTGGATCGTTTTGCGGACTATTGAGTATATTGAATGGTTTAGGCTTCAAGACCAGATTAATGAAGGGATGAGAGTATAACATAGATTTAAGTGGACACTTTGTACGAGAAATTTTGGGGTTTGTATGGTACTATTTATTTAAGGTGTTAACTCAAAGTGAAGACACTATAATGGTAATCCATAGAGATATAGCCATTTCGATGAATATTGTGGAAATAGAAATTTCTTTAGCCTTTTTATATTTTAAAAGCTAATTAGGCTCGGGATGGTGATGTTTTGAATTTATGGGGAATACTACTAAGTATGCGATTTACAAAAGGAAACACCTTTGCAGTGTAATTAAGGTTATGAATAAGGTGAGCTTGGGATATCTCGAGAGTTATGTTTGGAAGCAATTAGGATTCTCCAATTTTGATTGTGGATTCTAATTAGTAGTGAAGGTTATGATTGAAGGAAGTTATGTGCGAGAGGTCGTGGTATCGTGAACATTATTTAAGGTTACTACGTGGTGGTTTAGATTGGATGATTGAGGAATTTGGGAAATGACAGAACTATCGTATTAATGGCTACTTGATCATTCGGGTAAGTCTCGTTAAAATTCGGGTCGAATTTTCTTTAAGGGGGAGTGAATGTCACGACCCGAAAACTAGACTCTATTTTCTTAGTAATAAATATTTAATTATTTATTTATGGCTTACTTATTTATTTAAATTATTTATTTATTTAAATATTATGTGTGTATTTTGTGTTTCATGATGTATTCGTGCCTAGCATTTAATTGGTTAATTGTGCTAGTGTAGGGTGTTGGGTCTTAAATGTTAGTGGGGAGTATAAGATTATTGTGTTAGTGTGTAGGGGAGGGGGTCTATGTGTAAATTCTCTAATTATCCTACTTACTCCCTCTTTTCCCCTCACCTCCCTCTCTTTCTCCCTCACCTCACTCCCATTCTCTCTCTCTCTCTCTCTCTCTCTCTCTCTCTCCATTGTAAAGGGTAAGCTTTCTCTCCCTTCTCTCTTCATTATCTTCCTCTTCCTCTTGTTATTTCTCATTCCTTAAAACGTGAAACTTGTTTAGATCGTCGATAGGATCGTAGGAAGCCAAGAAATTTCGAGTTCCGTCACCTTTGAGAAAATCCGGGTAAGTTGCTTTTCCCCCATTTATGCTAAAAATGTTCATCTTTAACTCCATTGATGCTCTAGTTGACATATATGGCTTCTTTGGTTGATTTGGAATTTATTTGTAAAACTATCCATTTTTGTGAGAATTGGGTGTTTGGATCATCTCTTGGTTTAGGTTGTCTAATAGATGTTATATGAGTTATTTTAGACTTATAAGTTGTTCTAGTACCTTGTTATACTTGTTGGATGTGTTAGATTTTGGTTTGGTTTTAGTTTGGGTCGATTTTTGGAAGAAACCCAGAATTTTGGCCGGATTTCGTCCCTCCGGGCAAGGAGGCGCGCGCACCATGTTTTTGGAGGCGTGCGCACCCTTTTCTGCTTCAAAAACGCAGCCTTCTGATCAAGGGAGGCACGCGCACCCCTTTTTAGGGAGGCGCGCGCACCCCTCTTTTTCCAGTTTGTCCGTTTTTCGTTTGATCTTCCGGAGGCCATAACTTTCTCATCCGGACTCCGTTTTAGGCGTGTAAACTATCGTTTCGAAGCTCTCTTCGAGTACTACAAGATGGTATAGGTTGTTCAGTTAAGTTATAAGTTTTATACTTCGGGATTTTATTTGGTGTTTGAGGTTAAGAGGAGTTGTATCGATCCATTGTGAACAAGTTTTGTAAATCCAATTGAGTGACTTTATTGAGTTGTTATGATCATCTTTGTGATATAAGTGAGGATTTCATACCTTGAGACCCTTTAATTGAAAGTTATTTTACTGATCGGATTGAGTTTAGAATAAGACTTGGTCTAGGTTTTAGGTGATATCCTATATTACCTAGAGGGTTGTTTTGGAACACTAAAGTGTAGGGTTTAGTCCGGTCGTGATCATGTTCTAATAAGAGTAACCTTTTGGATTCGTTCGGGGTGTTTAGAATTGGTTCGTTAGGGACGGAGGTAAAGCGTGAATTGGCGATTGGTTACTTACGGTTTGATTAACCTTAAGGTGTATTCATTCCGATTTCCTACTTTGGAATTTCAGGTGTGATGAGATGGTTGAGTTCATAGTCCTAGTATATCTTTATGAGTAAATGTTTAGGGTCATTTTGGTAATAGTCATTGTGCCATTTGTGAGCGACCGTTTGGGTTGTGCTCTTTATGATTAACTTGTGGGTATCATATTTAGGATGTATTTGGTACGTGCCTTATCTTGGAATCATTATGTTTAATGGTCAATGTTGTTGGACTCTTTTATGAGAAACTCGTTGTGTTTATTGTTGCTGAACTCTTCTTGAGTAATCGTTTGCATCTTTTATGGTGATTAATTGGTATGGTTCCCTACTTTGGAACCCTAAGTTGTTTAATTAAGCTAGTATTTATTACTTAGCATTTATTTGGAAGCCCAGCTGGCATATTTGTTGCATCGGGCGATGGGAAAGATTATAATGGCAAAGCCAAGTCCATTATAATGTTGACCATTGTTTTGCCCTTACTATACCCCTTTTCCAGATTGGCCTTGGAAGAGATAAGTTAGCTTCCTTTGTGAATGTATCTAGCTACCGAGCATGACTTTGTGGCATGGCTCTTGTCCTTTATGACACTCTTATGGTTATTGTTCCGGTACCGGGTTTCTCTTCAGCTTTTATGCTACTATGAAGATGGTTTGTTTGATTGATGGGTTGATTGGTCGCTTCTGACCGGGGTTTTCTCTTCGGCTTTCATGCTATTATGAAGATGTGATTGGTTGATTATTGAAGCTGCGCAGCGATCCTTTATTTGGATGTATCGGTTTGGAAACCTTGGCTAATATCCTTTGTTATGTGTTTACTTTCCGTTGCTAACTGTTGACTGTTAATTGTTACATGCTACGTGATATTTATCATTGTTTATTGCTTATTGCATTATAGCATGTCATGTAGTTGCATTAGTAACTTACTGAGATTTTATCTCACCCCGTTTATTTCCATCTTTGTTTTTCCTTAACCCCCCCCCAGGAGGAAGGGGATTAGGATTCGCGGATCGAGGAGGAAGTCGAGAGGATTGAGATTTTGGGGCAGGTTGTTATGGATCGATTTACATTATTTAAATGTATAACCTTTTGGGGATAGTTTTACCATTATTGACGTCATTAAGGATTGTATATTTTATTCTTTTGGGTATTAGCTGTGGAGCTTATGTTAGATGTACTTTGTTGACTTAAACTTGGATTTGTAAAACCTTGTGTTATCATCTTTTGATTCAAAATGAAATTTTTAAATTCTATATTTTAGAGTTTTGGTTTTAAGTCGACGTCCAGTTCCGGGCCAGCGGGGCCAGGGTCGCAACAGTAACCCAAAAGGGCGACCTAGGCAAAAGTTAGAGCATTGCACAAAAAGAAGCCCGTTAGGTTGAAAACCCGAAAGGGCGGCCTAGGCAAAAAAAAGGGTGTGCACAAAGAGATAAAATAAAAAAGAAAAAGAAAATAGAAGGGGCTATCACCATGGAAAAATAAAAGTCCCATTTTGTTTTCACCTCAAATGTTCTATTTTCCTTTCTTTCCTTACAAAGTAGATAAACGGCAGCAACCCATGACAACTACGATGGAGAAATCCACTGCAACAACTACAAAGGAGTAATCCACCGCAATGAGCTACAAATAACAACTCACCTCAAACGAACCTCACACCCCTAAACTCAAAACCCAACTTCATCGTCAACCGGGCAACCACTCAAAGCCAAACATAACCTACCTTGGGCCAACTTTTTTTCTCTTCTTTCCTCCCACACATACCCACTGAAACCCGACACCATCATCAAGCGGGTCATCCCCGAACTACGCAGACCTGAGCTCCTCACCTTGAGGAGAACGTAGGCAACCTCCCGGTTCGGTCCAAAATATACACAACCCACCTTGAGCCAATTTCCTTTCTCTTCTCTCTTCCCCATATATTTCTACTTCTGATCTCTTCACTCACAATTGATCAAAACATTTATTATTTCGAGACTACTTATCTAAAACATAATCATAAGATGCATAACTAATCAACGAGGTCCATTCTCGAGCAATCAAATGAGAATCTTGAATAAAACAATTTTCAAATGTCTCGACAAGTCTTTCGTTCTACAATCTAGGAAAGAGCTAAACACTTACTTTCTGTCAAAGCAGGGGCTTCCTCCCTTTTGTACATATATACACTCAGTTACCCAAAAAGTCAAAATGTGAGTACTATCTCTCTCTCTCTCTCTTACTCTGCCCAAAATGCCCCCGCATGTTTTCAAACAATTCTATTTTCCTTTTTTTGAGTCGACTGAATGATTTCAAAAAAAAAAAAAAAAATTGACGCAAAAGAGATGCCCGCTAGATTGAAAACCCGCAAGGGCGGTCTAGGCAGAAAAAATGGTGCGTCTTAAAGGAGGTAGGACACCCCGCTCTACGCCCTTATCGAACTGGGGCTTCCCCAACAGAATGGGTCGACTATGTGTTTTCTCGGAGAATACCGAGATCCCAACAAGGATATACTTAGAAGAAGGGCATCCCTCATCATCAAGCTTGACGTAGAATTTCTCAAAGGAGGGAGGGTACCCGCTCACCAAATTAGAGAATCCCCAACGAAATGGGTTGACTATGTGGTTTCTCGGAAAATACCGGAGCTTCAACAAGGATATACTTAGCAGAAGGGCATCCCTCCTCGTCAAACTCTGCACGAGGCGAGCTCTCTGAATTGGTTAGAATCATAATTAATTATAAGGCATCTTTGTAAAATAATAACACTTTCAAAAGTTTTCTCTTCTCCGACACATTGTTTATAAATCCGCACTCTCGGTCTTCACAAAATTGTAAAAATATCTTCGGTCCGTCTAAGACCCATCTCCGTGATTCTCAGACCGATTCGGTCCTTCACCCTATCTCCCACACTTTAGGAGACCCCCAAAGCCTAAACCCTCAACTCTCTAGGTCCCAAACTTACCTGATTAAAAACCTTAGGTCCCAAGCCTACCCAGTGAGTCTTACCTAGGATACATCATAACCCCTTAGCTCGATCTTCCGCAAATTCGTAGCATGATCCCTTAGGCCTCAAAACAGTTCTACCCAAAACCCCAAACCTTAAACCGGTTATCCAAAGCCATATCCTTAGAGTGACCCATTAGGTCCCGAACCTACCGGTCCCGAACCTACCCGATCTCCTAGATCTCAAACCTACCAACACATACTCGTCCTTACCCTGTCTAAGCCATAGCTCTCTTATCCTCTTAGGTCCAATCTAACCTGTTGAGCGATCCCTTGGATGCCGAGACCATTCGAGTCTACCAAACTTATCCTTGAAGTCCATGATATGTCTAATCCATACCTTAGGCCTCAACCCCTAAACCTTTAGGTCACAAGACTTTCTACCCTCTAGGTCTCTCACCTTACATCTCCACCCTTTGGACTCTTTAATTCCCAAGCCTACTTGGTCCGACTAAAAGCGACACATCTACGTCTCCCGACTCCCGTCATGTCCAAGCCATGACCCTACCACTCTTAAACCTACCATGTACCAACCTAGTGTCACCCATTAGCCTCGAGAGACTACCTAGCCTGACCTTCACCCCTTAGGTCTCCAACCTACTTAATCCAAGTCGAGTCCAAACCTCGAACCTACGCGATCCTCTCCTCAAACTCCATGGATCTCAAACATCGCTCCCCCAACGAGCCTAAACCTCGAACCTGCTTAAGCACATAGGATCTCCTGCGTACCGCACCATGCCATAGACCCGTCCGGTCAGAACTCGTGCGCTTAACACCTTTGGGGTCCCATCCCTAGCCTACCTTCATAATCGCCGAACGAGCTTGGTCACGCGGAATGACCTCTAAGACAAACTTAGGTCCTAAGCATACCCAATCCAACTTAAGCACCTATTGTACTCGAGCAAAGTCTTGGACACTCAATCCCTTTACCTAAAGCGCCAACATGGTCACATGTCCAGACCCATTTCTCGCACATGGCTCACACCTAGCACACCTTAGAGCCCAAACCCGACATGCGTATTAGGTACTAGGATCACCCAATCCCAATCCATTGCTCCTTGGCCGACCTCAAGCCTGCTTGATCCTAATCCATAACGCGGTTTCTCTAGGACAAAAAACTTACCCGCTTGAAAGCCTTATGTCCCAACGCTACCCTGCCTAGCCTTCGATCTCCTAGATCTCACGCCTACCATTCCATTAGGCCCCGGTCTCCTTAACACATGTCTGAGTCTTACCCTAGCTAAACCCTAGAACTTTAGCCGAGGTCTAATCTATCGAGCCTATCCAGCCACGAGGTATCAAGCTCATTTGCCCCAAACCGCAACACTCTTAGACCTCAAACTTGCTCGGTCTAAACCAAGACAAACCTTCAAATGCTTTCGGTCTCCAAACCCTAGCCTTAAACCTAGGTAAACACATTCTTTAAACCCTAGCCTCAAGCCTAGGTTGTCGCGACCCCGGACCCCGCGGGCCCCGGGACCGCGAGCTGGACGTCGACTCTAAAACCAAACTCAGAAATACTGAAGTTAAAAATTTCCATTTGATACCAAAAGGGAAATGATCCAAAGTTTTACAAAACCATGTTTGATAAAAAAAACCCCTTTACAACTATCATAAACTTCCACCAGTTTATGCTTAACAAAATACAAATACATAAATCCTAATGACGTCAATGTTTGGTACAAATATCCCAAAAAGGTTACACATTGATATAATGTAAACCAACCTATACAACTTTCCCCAAAAGAACGGATCCACACTCGACGTCCTCTTTCTCGTGATCAGCGAGACTAATCCTTAGCACCTGGTGGGGGGGGTTAAGGAAAAACAAAGATAAAAGAAAAGGGGGTGAGATAAATCTCAATAAGTTACTAATGCAACTACATGACATGCTATGATGCAATATACAATAAGCAATAATAAATATCGCATAGCACATAGCACTTATCATATAACAGATAGCAGCGGAAATAAACACATAACAAAGGATATAGCCAAGGTTTTCCAAACTGGAACATCCAAATAAAGGATCGCTGCGCAGCTTCAATAATCAACCAATCATCATCTTCATAATAGCATGAAAGCCGAAGAGAAAACCCCGGTACCGGAACCAATAACCATAAAAGTGTCACAAAGGACAAGGACCATGACACAAAGTCATGCCCGCTAGCCAGATACATTCACAAAGGAACGCTGACTTAACCTTTCCAAGGCCAATCTGGAGAAGGGGTAAAGAAGGGGGCAAAACAATGGTCAACATTATAATGGACTTGGCTTTGCCATTATAATCTTTCCCATCGCCCAAACACACACAAAATACCAGCTGGGATTTCACGTAAAGGCTAAGTAATAAAATACTAGCACGATAAACAACAAAGGATTCCAAAGTAGGGAATCACCAATTAATCACCAAGAAGATGAAATGAACAAACAATGCACAATAAAGGTGCTTCAAAGTCCCAATTAACCATTTATGAATATCAAACACAAACTTGATCACAAAGGACCCAATTCCATCACTAAAGTGTACTACAATGTTCACTAAGGGAAACTAGAAGGACACCCAAGACTTGGGTCAAAATGCATCCTTCATTCACACAATTTTAACAAAATGGAAATTTTCAGAGGACTGTGCGGCCGCCCAAAAGGGACTGTGCGGCCGCCCAACAAGGCCCTCAACCAAGCACAAAAGCTTTCAGAAATATGCGCGGTCGCCCATACGATTTTGGGCGGTCGCCCAATACTCCGGAATTGCCAGAATCGGGAAGAACAACAGGGGTTCTTCCAATTTCAAACCCAAAACACATAACACCCAAAATCCAACACTCCCAACAAGATTTCTAAGGTACCCAAACATTATTTAAACAAAAAGGGGACCTTAACAACACCCTTTGTCAACCAAAACCAAGATTGAATCAAGATATTCATCAATTCACCATTTCCAACCAAAAACTCAATAAATTCCAAACAAATTCAAAACTCATCCAAACTTCAAATGTAACACATCAAACATTATCTAAACATGATATGAACATTTTAGCATTAAAATGGGGGAAAAGTAACTTACTTGAAATTTCTCAAAGTTGATGGATTTCAAATCTTTTTGGCTTCCTACGATCCTATCGACGATCTAAACAATGTTCACGTTTTAAGAAATGAGAGATGATGATAGGAAGAAGGAGAAAATGAAGAGAGAAGCAATGAAAGAAAACTTACCCAAATTGTTAGAGAGAGGAAGAGAGTGGCTGGGAGAAGATGGAGAGGGGGGGGGAGAAGGAGGTGAGGGAAGGTGTGGGGAGTAGGGGGTTTATTTTAAAAACTTACACTTAGGCCCCCTCTCTCACACTACACACACACAATACTACACTCCCTACTACCAATTAAGACCCAACAATACTACGCTAGCACAATTAACCCGAATAAAATTCTAGGCACAAATATTATAACACATAAAATGCACACATCATTATTTAAATAAATAATAATTTAAATAAATAAATAAATAAGCCAATAATTAAATAAAAATCATTTAATTATTAATAAAATAGAGCCTATATTTCGGGTCGTGACATTCACTCCCCATTAAAGAAAATTCGACCCGAATTTTAACGAGACTCACCTTAAACAAAAAGCCACGGAAATTTCCTCTCGATCTCATCACGAAGCTCCCACGTCGACTCCTCGATATTATGGTTCCTCCAAAGGACTGGAACCAACGCAATGCTCTTGCTCCTCAACTCTTGGACTTTAGAATCTAGGATCCGAACCGGTCGTTCCTCATAAGACATATCGGGCTCAATATCTTCCGGTATCCTCGGTAACACGTGAGACGGATCATGAACATACTTCCGAAGCATAGAAACGTGGAACACGTTGTGCAACCGGTCCAAAGATGGCGGTAACGCAAGACGATACGCTAGAAGTCCAACCTTTCCCAAAATCTCAAACGGACCAATAAACCTCGGAGCCAATTTGCCTTTCTTCCCAAATCTACGAATACCCACCTTTGGAGATACTTTCAAGAATACCAAATCACCAATCTGAAAACTAAGATCTCGCCTTCGGTTGTCTGCATAGCTCTTATGTCGACTCTGAGCTGTCTTCAATCTATCCCGGATAACTTTAACTTTCTCAACCGAATCCCGAAGCAAATCAATACCCAAAACTTTCGCTTCACCAACCTCATCCCAACAAATAGGCGATCTACATTTCCTTCCATACAAGGCCTCAAACGGAGCCATCTCGATACTAGCCTGATAACTGTTGTTGTACGAGAATTCCACTAACGGTAGGTACGAATCCCAAGAATCGGAGAAGTCTATCGCACAAGCTCGCAACATATCCTCAAGAATCTGAATAGTTCTCTCGGATTGACCGTCGGTCTGGGGATGAAAAGCCGTACTGAATCGCAAATCTGAACCCAAAGCTTCCTGAAACGCCTTCCAGAATCTAGAAGTAAACCTCGGGTCTCGATCTGACACGATGCTAACCGGAACCCCATGCAATCTGACAATCTCATCAATATAAAGGGTCGCAAGCTTCTCCATCGAATATCTGATGTCAATAGGCAAGAAATGGGCACTCTTGGTCAATCTATCCACTATTACCCAAACACTGTCATACTTCCTACGGGTACGAGGCAATCCCGTAACGAAATCCATAGTCACATGCTCCCATTTCCACTCGGGAATATCTAACGGCTGAAGTAATCCCGCGGGTCTCTGATGCTCGGCTTTGACCTGCTGACACGTTAAACACTTCGATACAAACTCGACTATTTCCCTCTTCATATTAATCCACCAAAATTGTTGCTTCAAATCCTGATACATCTTCGTACTACCCGGATGAATAGTATACCTCGATTTGTGACCCTCATCAAGAACTCTCTGTTTAATTCCATCAACATCCGGAACACACAAACGACCACGGAAGGTCAAAACTCCCACCGGGCTAACAGAAAAATCCTCGAAGTTCTTTTCCTTCAGTTTACCCATTATCTTTACCAACTCAGGATCTTCTTTCTGAGCTTCCTTTATCCTCTGAATTAGGGTCGGAGACACCCTAATATTCGCAAAAATAGCCCCATGTATCGATTCACGAGGAGACCAATCTCGAACATCCTCAAGCATTTTCCATTCTCGAACCATCATCGAAGCCACATAAGACTTTCTACTAATCGCATCGGCTACCACATTCGCCTTCCCCGGATGATAAGAAATCGTACAATCATAATCCTTCAACAATTCCATCCATCGGCGCTGTCTATTATTCAACTCTTTCTGGGAGAATAGGTACTTCAAACTCTTGTGATCGGTAAAAATCTCAAACTTCGCCCCGTAAAGGTAGTGCTTCCACTTGTGCAACGCAAATACAATCGCCGCCAACTCCATATCGTGAGTCGGGTAATTCTGTTCACTAGGGGTCAACTTCCTTGAAGCATAAGCAATTACTTTCCCATTCTGCATCAACACACAACCCAAACCCTCTTTCGAATCATCACTATAAATCACTAGGCCATCGCTCCCATTAGGCAAAGTCAAGATCGGTGCAGTAGTCAACCTCTTCTTCAATTCCTCGAAACTCTCGTCACATTTCTCGGTCCACACAAATGGAACATTCTTCCGAGTCAACTGAGTCATCGGAGTAGCAATCCTCGAAAACCCTTCAATAAACCTTCTGTAATAACCGGCTAAACCCAGAAAGCTTCTAATCTCTGTCACTGATTCGGGTCTCTTCCAATCCACTATGGCTTCAATCTTTGAAGGATCCACTGAAATCCCATCTTTCGAAATGACATGACCCAGAAACGACACCTTCTCGAGCCAAAATTCATTTACTGAACTTCGCAAATAATTTCTCCCTCGCAAGAACGGATAAAACTGTCCTCAAATGCTGCTCGTGCTCCTCTCGAGATTTAGAGTAGACGAGTATATCATCAATAAAGACCACCACGAACGAATCAAGATAAGGATGGAAAACTCGGTTCATCAAATCCATAAACACAGCCGGCGCGTTAGTCAACCCAAACGGCATAACCAAGAACTCATAATGACCATAACGAGTGCGAAAAGCAGTCTTCGGAATATCCTCCGATCGAACCTTCAACTGATGGTACCCACTCCTCAAATCAAGCTTAGAGAAAACCACGGACCCTTGAAGCTGATCAAACAAATCATCAATATGCGGTAGAGGATACTTATTCTTCACCGTAACCTGATTCAACTTCCGGTAATCTATGCACAATCTCAAGGAACCGTCTTTCTTCCGCACAAACAAGACCGGTGCTCCCCACGGGGAAACACTAGGGCGGATAAACCCTCGATCAAGCAACTCTTGCAACTGAACCTTCAGTTCTTTCAACTCTGCGGGAGCTAACCTATAAGGCGCTTTCGAAATCGGAGCCGAACCCGGCAAAAGATCTATACAAAACTCAATCTCACGATCGGGAGGCATATCATACTCGGTAGAGAAAACATCGGGAAATTCCCGAACTACCCAAACACTATCAAAACTAGGGGATTCTTTCCTAGTATCAAGAACACTAGCCAAATACCCCTCGCAACCACTATGCAATAATTTTCTCGCTTTCATAAAAGAAATTAAGCGAACCTTTCTACTCAGAGGACTAGCCTCAAACACAAATTTAGGCACATCAGGAATAGAAAAAGTAACAGTTTTCTTACGGCAATCAACGGACGCATGAAACTTGCTCAACCAATCCATACCCAAAATGACATCAAAGTCTTGGATAGGAAGAACTACCAAATCCGCACAAAGGACTCGACCACAAATAACCACGTCACAAGCACGAAAGACTCGATCAGAAATCAAGCACTCTCCTATAGGGGTCGACACCTCTAGTACGTACGGTAAAGACTCAAATGCAGCATTTAACATGGAAGCAAATTTCACAGAAGTGTATGAATGAGATGATCCTGGATCTACTAACGCTCGTGCGCTCACATTAGACACAGAAACAATACCTCCAATAACGGATGGATCATCGGTAGCTTGCTGTTGATTCATGGCAAATACCCTTCCTTGGACTTTGGGCTTCCCGGCGGCATCCCTTTTCTGACCCTGATTATTACCAACTCCTGACCGGATGACTGACCTCGGTACCTCGTGCACTCTCTCGCAAAGTGCCCCATTTCACCACAATTGGTACATTTGCCTTGCTTTTTCCAACACCTATCCTCCGCATGGCCTACCTTCTGACAAAAGGTACAAGGCTTCCTAATTTGGCTCCCTTGGTTCCCGGAAGTGGTACCCGGGTTCCTCGAGATCGGTTGCCCCCGGAACTGAGATTGTCCCCCAAAGTTACCTCGATTATCAATCCTTGGTTGCGACTTGCTCTATTAAGTAGGCTCGGTCTACCGCATCTTGGAAAGTCACAATCCGTTGAGCAATTAGTTGAGTACGGATGGAGGTCTTCAATCCCCGAATAAATCTCATAGCCTTTTGTTCCTCGGTCCTCACTAAATAGTCGCAATACCGGGCTAATTCTATGAACTTAGCCGAGTACTGTGCTATAGACAACACACCTTGCTCTAGATTGAGAAGCTCGATCTCCTTTCGGTTTTGATCAACAACCGGAATGAAATGCTCCTTGAATTTACGCACAAACAACTCCCACGCATACACCGTGTGAGTATCATCCCAAGTAGCTTTGACACCCTTCCACCAATGCTCGGCGGCTCCCACAAGCTTGTAAGCCGCAAACTGGACCTTGTCCTCATCCGAACACCCAAATACATCATAAATCTTCTCCATAGACTCAATCCATAACTCAGCTTTCCGAACATCGGGTTCCCCATTGAATTCAACCGGTTTCAACTTCAAGAATTGCTCCAATCCATAACGGGGTGGTGCTTGCTCTACCCTCGGACCTTGATCATGTATGGCCTTCATGGCCGCCTCAAACATGCCTTGAAACATGGCACGGGCTTCTTCCCTCGTATCATTCTGATTCTGTGCCCCACTAGCACCTCCTCTGTTTCTTCTTCCAGACATTGAGAACAATTACCTGCATAAAACATCAACCGTTAATCACTCCGCACACTACTACCCACCTAGGTCATACTAATCCACCTAGACTTATCCTTAGAGCTAATGCCATAGCTCTGATACCAACTGTCGCGACCCCGGACCCCGCGGGCCCCGGGACCGCGAGCTGGACGTCGACTCTAAAACCAAACTCAGAAATACTGAAGTTAAAAATTTCCATTTGATACCAAAAGGGTAATGATCCAAAGTTTTACAAAACCATGTTTGATAAAAAAAAACCCTTTACAACTATCATAAACTTCCACCAGTTTATGCTTAACAAAATACAAATACATAAATCCTAATGACGTCAATGTTTGGTACAAATATCCCAAAAAGGTTACACATTGATATAATGTAAACCAACCTATACAACTTTCCCCAAAAGAACGGATCCACACTCGACGTCCTCTTTCTCGTGATCAGCGAGACTAATCCTTAGCACCTGGGGGGGGTTAAGGAAAAACAAAGATAAAAGAAAAGGGGGTGAGATAAATCTCAATAAGTTACTAATGCAACTACATGACATGCTATGATGCAATATACAATAAGCAATAATAAATATCACATAGCACATAGCACTTATCATATAACAGATAGCAGCGGAAATAAACACATAACAAAGGATATAGCCAAGGTTTTCCAAACTGGAACATCCAAATAAAGGATCGCTGCGCAGCTTCAATAATCAACCAATCATCATCTTCATAATAGCATGAAAGCCGAAGAGAAAACCCCGGTACCGGAACCAATAACCATAAAAGTGTCACAAAGGACAAGGACCATGACACAAAGTCATGCCCGCTAGCCAGATACATTCACAAAGGAACGCTGACTTAACCTTTCAAGGCCAATCTGGAGAAGGGGTAAAGAAGGGGGCAAAACAATGGTCAACATTATAATGGACTTGGCTTTGCCATTATAATCTTTCCCATCGCCCAAACACACACAAAATACCAGCTGGGATTTCACGTAAAGGCTAAGTAATAAAATACTAGCACGATAAACAACAAAGGATTCCAAAGTAGGGAATCACCAATTAATCACCAAGAAGATGAAATGAACAAACAATGCACAATAAAGGTGCTTCAAAGTCCCAATTAACCATTTATGAATATCAAACACAGACTTGATCACAAAGGACCCAATTCCATCACTAAAGTGTACTACAATGTTCACTAAGGGAAACTAGAAGGACACCCAAGACTTGGGTCAAAATGCATCCTTCATTCACACAATTTTAACAAAATGGAAATTTTCAGAGGACTGTGCGGCCGCCCAAAAGGCCGCCCAACAAGGCCCTCAACCAAGCACAAAAGCTTTCAGAAAGATGCGCGGTCCCCCATACGATTTTGGGCGGTCGCCCAATACTCCGGAATTGCCAGAATCGGGAAGAACAACAGGGGTTCTTCCAATTTCAAACCCAAAACACATAACACCCAAAATCCAACACTCCCAACAAGATTTCTAAGGTACCCAAACATTATTTAAACAAAAAGGGGACCTTAACAACACCCTTTGTCAACCAAAACCAAGATTGAATCAAGATATTCATCAATTCACCATTTCCAACCAAAAACTCAATAAATTCCAAACAAATTCAAAACTCATCCAAACTTCAAATGTAACACATCAAACATTATCTAAACATGATATGAACATTTTAGCATTAAAATGGGGGAAAAGTAACTTACTTGAAATTTCTCAAAGTTGATGGATTTCAAATCTTTTTGGCTTCCTACGATCCTATCAACGATCTAAACAATGTTCACGTTTTAAGAAATGAGAGATGATGATAGGAAGAAGGAGAAAATGAAGAGAGAAGCAATGAAAGAAAACTTACCCAAATTGTTAGAGAGAGGAAGAGAGTGGCTGGGAGAAGATGGAGAGGGGGGGGGAGAAGGAGGTGAGGGAAGGTGTAGGGAGGGAGTAGGGGGTTTATTTTAAAAACTTACACTTAAGCCCCCTCTCTCACACTACACACACACAATACTACACTCCCTACTACCAATTAAGACCCAATAATACTACGCTAGCACAATTAACCCGAATAAAATTCTAGGCACAAATATTATAACACATAAAATGCACACATCATTATTTAAATAAATAATAATTTAAATAAATAAATAAGCCAATAATTAAATAAAAATCATTTAATTATTAATAAAATAGAGCCTATATTTCGGGTCGTGACATAGGTAGTCATATCATTCTCTCTGAACCCTAGCCTCAAGCCTAGGTAATTACATCCTTCCTAAACCCTAGCCCCGAGCCTAGATAGTTACATCCCTTCCAAACCCTAGCTTAGAGCCTAGGTATTTACACCCTTCCTAAACCCTAGCCTTGAGCCTAGGTAGTCACGTATCCTCTCTAAACCCTAGCCTCAAGCCTAGGTAGTCATATCATTCTCTCTGAACCCTAGCCTCAAGCCTAGGTAATTACATCCTTTCAAACCCTAGCCTAAAGCCTAGGAAGTTACATCCTTCTTAAACCCTAGCCTTGATCCTAAGTAGCTACACCCTTCCTAAACCCTAGCCTTGATCCTAGGTAGTCACATATCCTCTCTAAACCCTAGCCTTAAGCCTAGGAAACCACAACATCCCCTTTAACCCTAGCCCAAATTCTAGGGAATTTCCAAAGCCCCGTATGCAACATCATTTCCAAATTCCCGAAACCCTAGTCTCAAAACCTAGGAAATTTACAATCTCAATTCTCCGTTTTATTGAACCCTAGTCCAAAACCTAGGATATAATGCCCTGTCCAAAACTCAATCAACCCTAGCCTCAAGCCTAGGAAGCCGCATTCGCTCTAAACCCTAGCCGCGAGCCTAGGTAGTCGCATTCTCTCTAAACCCTAGCCTCGAGGCTAGGTAGTCACATTCGCTCCAAACCCTAGCCTCAAGCTTAGGTAGTCGCACTCTTTCTAAACCCTAGCCTCGAGCCTAGGTAGTCGCATTCGCTCTAAACCCTAGCCTCGAGTCTAGGTAGTCGCATTCGCTCCAGACCCTAGCCTCAAGCCTAGGTAGTCGCACTCTTTCTAAATACTAGCCGCAGGGCCTAGGAGACTATATCCTCACTAAACTCTATCATCGAGCCTAGGATTCAACATTCCCTTCAAACCCCAGTCCTAGACCTAGGAAACTCCTTCACCTTAGTCTCAAAACGTAGGAAGTTTACAGTCCTTAGCCTTAAAACCTAGCCTAAAGCCTAGGTTACCATGAACATTTCCAAGCCATAGTCACCAATCCCAGAAAATGGTGAACCCTAACACCAAGCTTAGTGGACCTTCCACAAAAGCAATCCCTCTTCCCAACGGTTCATGGTCTCAAGCCTAGGAAGTCACAACCCTTTCAACTCCCAGCCTTAGGTCTAAAGCCAACGCCTTTGTAACCTCTGAACCTACCATAACTCCAAGCCCTAGCCTCGAAGCCTAGGATGTTTCTAAACCCTAGTCCCAAACCTAGGAGAGTTATGGTCCTTAAACACCAGTTTCCAAACCCTTGTTCGAAACCCTAACATCTAGGAAGTTCCCAAACCTCAACCTCTCCAAACCCTAGCCCCAAACCTAGGAATCTGCATTCTCTCCAAACCCTAGTCTCAAGCCTAGGAAGCACCATCCTCTTTAACCCTAGCCCAAGTTCTAGGGAATTTCCAAAGCCCTGTGTGCAACATCCTTTCCAAATTCCCGAAACCCTAGTCTCGAAACCTAGGAAATTTATAATCTCAATCCCCCGCTAGTCTTATGCCTAGGATACAATAGCCTTTCCATATTCTCTCCAAACCCTAGCCCGTAAGCCTAGGAAACCCACATTGTATCCAAGACACAATCTCAAGTCTAAACAACCATAACATCTTTTGCATCCTTATCTCAAGGCTAAGAGGCTACCCATCCCCTTTCCTTAAAAGCCTTAGGTCCTACCCTAAGCAACCAAGCAAAATGTCCCTTACCTAATACCTTCATCTTAATGGTTCGTAGCCTCATATTATGTATTCCTCCTAATTTAGGGTAAGCGGATCCCAAACATTACGCTTTCTGTGGTCGTCCTTTGCTCACCAAAGAGTCCTTTACCTTGGCGACTCCCCGAGAGTCCATCACCTTTGCGACTCCCCAAGAGTCCATCACTTCTGCGATTCCTTGAGAGTCTATCACCTTCATGAGTCCTTGAGAGTTCATCCCGTTTGCGACTTAATAACGATCGATCATCTTTGCCTCCGCATGTAAAATCCCATTTTTACCCCTGACCTGTTTCATCCATTATAGGTGCCCTTAACGCTATTTTGACTGATGTTCGTTATTTTTGGGTACGGGAAGCCTCTTAAAATTTCCATTCTTTTCCGAATATTTGCTTAGGATTCGTATGGTTATAGAGACTTCGGCGCCTCTATGACATACGCATCCTAGATTGATCGCGATTGGCAGAAGCCTCGGCATTTATGTTTGCGAGAGATCCAGCATCAATTATTTGCTTAGGATTCGTATGGTTGTAGAGACTTCGGCGCCTCTATGACATACGCATCCTAGATCGATCACGATTGGCAGAAGCCTCGGCGTTTCTGTTTGCGAGAGATCCAGCATCTATTATTTGCTTAGGATTCGTATGGTTGTAGAGACTTCGGCGCCTCTATGACATACGCATCCTAGATCGATCGCGATTGGCAGAAGCCTCGGCGTTCCTGTTTGCGAGAGATCCAGCATCTATTATTTTAGCATTTCCTAATATTTGCTTAGGATTCGTATGGTTGTAGAGACTTCGGCGCCTCTATGACATACGCATCCTAGATCGATCGCGATTGGCAGAAGTCTCGGCGTTTTTGTTTGCGAGAGATCCAGCATCTATTATTTGCTTAGGATTCGTATGGTTGTAGAGACTTCGGCGCCTCTATGACATACGCATCCTAGATCGATCGCGATTGGCAGAAGCCTCGGCGTTTCTGTTTGCGAGAGATCCAGCATCTATTATTTGCTTAGGATTCGTATGGTTGTAGAGACTTCGGCGCCTCTATGACATACGCATCCTAGATCGATCGCGATTGGCAGAAGCCTCGGCGTTTCTGTTTACGAGAGATCCAGCATCTATTATTTTAGCACTTCCTAATATTTGCTTAGGATTCGTATGGTTGTAGAGACTTCGGCGCCTCTATGACATACGCATCCTAGATCGATCGCGATTGGCAGAAGCCTCAGCCTTTCTGTTTGCGAGAGATCTAACATCTATTATTTTAGCACTTCCTAATATTTGCTTAGGATTCGTATGGTTGTAGAGACTTCGGCGCCTCTATGACATACGCATCCTAGATCGATCGTGACTGGTAGAAGCCCGGCGTTTCTGTTTGCGAAAGATCCAGCATCCATTATTTTAGCGCGATCGGCAGAAACCCGGGCGTTTCTGTTTGCGCTTACCTCAGCGTTTATTATTCCACCTCGGGATTATTTAGACAACGTAGTCTTTATTGTCCCATTATCCCTCTTGCTTTAAATGACTTCATTTCCTAACGAATGTTCGTTCTTCATACAGGATAGTGCCCGTAGGTTTATTATCCCTAGCAGAAGTCCGATGGCTCATTTTTCCCTAATCCCTTCGAACTACGACCGGCTTGATTCCTCCAAGGATATGTAGGAAACCTGAAAAGGTTCAACCACCCGACCGACATGGTCATCTCTCATCCCCAGTAGGTGCATTTTCCCCAACAGAAAGCGTTGCTCCCCATCAGAGGACAATCATCCTCAATTGCCCCATCAGATTTGAACTACGTTGGCTTGATTCTCCCGCGGATACGTAGGTCGCCTGCCAAGGTTCAGCCGTTCCCTTACCTTTCCTCTGTTTTGAAACTCATGTTTCAGAACGGTTCCTATTTTTATCGTCGACCCTCCATTGCCTTGCAAAAAGCGTCGCCGAGGGGCTACTGTTAGTACCCGATCTGAAAATGAGTTTATTAGGGCTTTCCCAAATATACAAGGACTTTATAGGAATTAGAAACCTTGCAAAGACTTGTCTCGGATTCCCAAAAATAGCTCAATGTTCTAGAAAACATTAAATATGGACATTTAGGGTTGCCTTGTATGAACAGTAAAACCCTAGCTTGAATTTCAAGTCAGCGCGCAACGATGGCCACGCGGCCACTTTCGCCGCCGCCCTCCATCTTGGCCACGCGGCCACATCCGCCCCGGATGATCTGGACCGTCAGATCTCTCCATCTGTTTCCTATTTAAAGACCTCCCTTGCCTCATAATAGGGGGATCCAAATTTTAGAGCTTTCAAGTGACGATTTTGCTCCCAAATCAAGTCATTCAAGCCTCCAAAAACACTCTCAAGAATCCCAAGAAGATCCAAGGTTATTTCTTGCCAACAAAGGTAAGTTTTCTAACTTTTCTTCATGTTCTTGCATTATTTCTAATGTAGATCTTTAATATTCATATTCTTAATATGTTTATTCATGTGTTCTTCATAATATTCATATTCTTAATATGTTTATTCATGTGTTCTTCATAATATTCATGTTCCTAACATCTTTATTCATATTTTCTTCATGACATTCATATGTTCATAATATGTTCTTCGCATATTCATCATATTCTAGATTAAAACCTTATTTATGCCATATTTAGGGTGGCGATCTTCATAATTACATGTTATTTCATAGCCGATGATGATCTAGGGTTCATCAACCCGAGGATGATCTAGGAACTACTTCTAAACCCTAAACTTTAGGTAATTCCCCCTCATTATGCATGATCCCGATTCTTCTGCCTATTCTAAATTCTTCTCGAACTACGCTGACCTGAGCTTCTCACATTGAGAGGAACGTAGGCAATCTTCGGATCCGGTCTCAATCACTAACACACTACTAACACATTCATCATGATAGAAAGACCGATTATTCGGGCAATAGGAGTGATAACGTCCAATATTCTTCTCTTGTTGTAATTTGACCCCCGAACCCATTAAACATGCTTTTTCTCAATGTTTTGGCTATAACTAAAACGGCGTGGCGACTCTCATAATTTTAATGTTGCTATGAATATTCTCAAATTCAAACACACGTATTCACACCATGATATAAATCTCATAAAGCGGGTCATGTCCAGTACCTTGTTCCAAACAAGTACCCATAAATCTAACATGATCATCCCATGATCATTTAGCCTTTATACTAGTGCTTCACAAGTACTAGGGATGGAGATTATTATAAGTAAACATGAACAAAAATAATAATCAAAATATCTCTTTATTAATATGAATAAGATGATTACAAACAAATTTGAAATAAACGTGCCTAGGGCACCAACACTAACAATCTCCCACTTGCCCTAGGCCCAATCTCCCATGTATCTAATACCCATGGACCTAACATGACCATCATGTTTAGCTTGTGGAAGTCCCTTTGTTAGCGGGTCCGCAACGTTATCATCAGTTGGTACTCTGCATATATTTACGTCTCCCCTATCCACGATTTTTTGAATGATATGGAAACGTCTGAGTTTGTGTTTGGATTTCTGATATGCCCTTGGTTCCTTTGCTTGATCAATTGCACCATTATTATCATAATAAAGGTCTATTGGATTAGCAATACTAGGAACCACTTCAATCACCAATGAACTTCTTAATCCAAACAGCTTCCTTTGCAGCATCCGATGCAGCAATATACTCAGCTTCAGTTGTAGAATCAGTGACTGTACTCTGCTTGGAACTCTTCCAGCTAACAGCTCCACCATATAACATAAAAACAAAACCCAATTGCGATCGACTATCATCTTTGTCGGTTTGGAAGCTTGCATCCGTGTAACCATTTACAACGAGATCATCTTTCATTCCTCCATAGATCAAAAACGAATCTTTAGTCCTTCTCAAGTACTTATGAATCGCTTTTACAGCCATCCAGTGATTCTCACGGGGGTCGGACTAATATCTAGTCATCATGCTCAAAGTATAAGATACATTCGGCCCAGTACATATCATGACATACATGATGGATCCAATTGCTGAAGCATATGGAATCTCACTCATTTTCTCTCACTCATCTTTGTCTTAGGACATTGAGTCTTGCTTAGAGAAACTCTATGTAACATTGGCAACTATCCTCTCATAGAGTTTTCCATGCGGAATCTTCTAAGGACCTTGTCAATGTAAGTACTTTGGCTTAAACCAATTAGCTTCTTTGATCTATCTCTATAGATCTTAATGACAATGATATATGCGGCTTCACCCATATCTTTCATTGCGAAACATTTTCCTAACCAAGTCTTTACAGACTGAAGTGTAAGAATGTCGTTTCCAATGAGCAATATGTCATCCACATATAAAATAAGGAATAGCACTATGCTCCCACTAATATTCTTGTATACACAAGGTTCATCTTCATTCTTGATGAAGCCAAACTCTTTGACTGATTCATCAAAACGGAGATTACAACTCCTAGAAGCTTGCTTCAATCCATAGATGGATTTATGCAACTTGCATACTTTAGAATTTTGTTCAAAACCCTCGGATTGTGTCATATAGACATCCTCTTGCAAGTTCCCGTTAAGGAACGCGGTTTTGACATCCATTTGCCATATTTCATAGTCATGATATGCGGCAATGGCAAGAAAAATTCTTATAGACTTGATCATTGCTACGGGTGAAAAGGTTTCATCATAGTCAATACTATGAATCTTCCTATAACCTTTCGCTACAAGCCTAGCTTTGTAAGTATGCACCTTCCCATCCATGTAAATCTTCTTCTTGAGGACCCATTTGCATCCTATGGTTTTTACACCATCAGGTGCTGTTGGGTTTCCAAGTAACATGCGCAGCGGAATATAGCAATTAAAATTTTAAAAATCCCAAAGCCATGGATCCGTTCATATGATTAAATCAAATACAACAAGATGAATAGAGGAATAACTAACCCTTGATGGCTATGAACTTTTCTCTTTGGTCTTGGTGGAAATCTTGAAGCTTTATCACGAACAAATCACGAATTTTGTAAGATGATAAAATTCACCCTCTAGCGGTATCCACACTTCGAACGAATATCAAAGGAACTTCTTCGATCTTGGTTGCTAGACCAATAATTATGAAACACACTTTCACAATTCAATAAAGAACTATATGGAATTTATTTGTGAATTATTTTGTTCCTCAATCAATGATATCTTAGAACAAAATAAAATCTCTCTCAAACTCTTTGAGACTCACAAAATTACTTATCAATATGGTCTGGCCGAATTGGGGTTTTTATACACAATTAAGACCTATTCCAAATAGGAATCTTGTGCCAAAAACCTTCCTAAATCGAATTAGGAATTATTCTGCCGCCAGACCGAGCGCCCGCCCGGTACCACCCGAGCGCCCGCTCATTTGGGCAGAAGGTCAAGGCCTTTTCCGGCTTATTCAGGCGCTCGCCTGGTTCAACCCAAGCGCCCGCTTGGTTGACCAGGAGGCCCAGAATAATTCCAAAAATTCCCTTGAGGTCCTTCGACCCTAAATTCCAATACAGTCCTTTTATTTAAGATTCGTTCTATTGTGTGTGACCCTCTAGGATTATACAAAGTTGGCAATGGGTTCAAACTTGATCCCATAAGATATGATTAGGTTCTAGCAAACCGTCATACCTACCCAAATAGTATAACTAGATACAAGTTCGCATTCCTTTAGAATATGTCACAATCCCTTTGTCCACGATGTCATTGAACACAAGTCATGGTCAAACAGTCAACTTGTCTTGTTCAATACTTTCTCGATTCCGAATATGTTGATAATTCAAATGCTATTGATCCAATCAATCCATTTGAGTTCGGCCGAACATTTCATCAACATCATTCCTTCGAGGGGCCCAAGCTTGACATCTCTCCGTGGAGGGACAAATCCATTTAGCTTATTATTCTTCCCAACGGGAATCCGATTATGACAATCATACCCTTTATAACTACCGTGTTAAGATAGCGTTTGAATATGTCAAACATAATGTTCATAAAGTGGAAGACTATAATAACTTCATGTCTAAGGATTCAAAATGACATAACTATTATGAGATATATGTACGACATAGACCATGACATAAATCTCATACAGCGGGTCATGTCCAGTACCTTGTTCCAAACAAGTACCCATAAATCTAACATGATCATCTCATGATCATTTAGCCTTTATAGTAGTGCTTAACAAGTACTAGGGATGGGGATTATTATAAGTAAACATGAACAACAATAATAATCAAAACATCTCTTTATTGATATGAAATAAATGATAACAATTACAACGTTTATTAAACGTGCCTAGGGCACCACTACCAACAATCTCCCACTTGCCCTAGGCCCAATCTCCCATGTATCTAATACCCATGAATGTCACGACCCCGACCCCGCGGGCCCGGAACTCGCGAGCTGGACGTCGACTTACAACAATACACCAAAATAATGAAGATAAAAATTCCATTTTTATGCCCAAAAGGTTTAAAACAAAGTTTTAGAAATCCAAGTTTAACAACAACAACAAACTACTAGTATAAGCTTCACAAGATCACCCCAAAAATACAAAAGATTACAAATCTTAATGACGTCATTGTTGGTAAAACTATCCCCAAAAGGTTATACATTTAAATAATGCAAACCGATCAAACAACCTACCCAAAAATCTCAATCCTCTCGACGTCCTCCTCGATCCGCGAATCCTAATCCTTTTCCTCCTAGGGGGGGGGTTAAAGAAAACAATTTGAAACAAGAAACGGGGTGAGAATAAATCTCAGTAAGTTACTAATGCAACTACATGACATGCTATGATTCAATAAACAATAATAATAATCTCACGTAGCACATAGCAAATATCACATAACAGATAGCAGCGGAAATAAATAAGTAACAAAGGATACTGAACCAAGGTTTCCCAAAAGGGTGAATCGATCTGATCAATATTAACAGAACCGCATCGAAGAGAAGCTACAATAAACAACATCAAGAGCTAAAGAAGCTGGTTCAGAAACCAAATATCCAATAACCGATCACCGATAACCCATCAACCATAGCAGCATAAACAGCTGGAGAGAACCTCGGTATCATAACAACTGAAGAGGCCCCGGTCAGAACCAACCAAACAACCAATAATCGATGAACGATAACGGGAACGGGGTACATGACACGAAGTCATTACCCAAACTCTATAATACTCACCAAAGGGAGTTCAATATCATCCCAACTATGGCCAGTAGAAGGGGAAACGGGAACGAGTGAAGAACATTATAAAGGACTTGGTTCAGGAGCCATTATAATCCTCTCACTAAACATCATGTTAACAAAGTACCAGCTGGACTTTCAATAAACGCTCAGTAATAAATACAAGCTTAATAAACACTCAATGATTCCAAAGTAGGGAACCCTAACAAACAATCACCATAATGATACAACGATTACTCATGAAGAGTTTTAACAACAACGATAGTAAGAAGTTTATCATGAAAGAATTCAACAACAATAACGGAATTGCTCATAAAGGGCCCAACAACATTGATCATTAAAACAAGATGATACTAAAAACAAGGACCCATACCAAACACATCCTAAAGATGATACACGTGAGTTACTCATAAAGAGTACTACCCAAATGGTCGCTCACAAATAGCACAATGCTTATCACCACAATGACCCTAAACGTCTACTCATTACGAAAGTGTCCCAACATTTCCAAATAATCAATAACCAACTTCCATAACACATTTGTTCACAAAGGAATCATTTTCAACACTAGAGTATTCCAAAATGACCATTTAAGTCTACCAGAGTAATACCCTAAACCTAGACTAAGGATACAACCTAGTCCATAACAAACAAAAAGGGAGTTCTTGGACACAACAGACCGATCATAAACGTTTTGTGTTATAGAACACTTACTGAAAACTCAACACAATCTAAACCTTAATCCCAACCGAATAAACCACCTCATCTCATAGTACGCTAAAATATCTTTAAAACGATAGCTTACTTGACTAAAACGGAGTCCGGACGAAGAAATTATAGCCCTCGAAAGATTGGACAAGAAGCGAATAATTTTCACAGAAAGGAAGGGGGTGTGCGCGCCTCCCACCAACAGGGTGCGCGCGCCTCCCTTAATCAGAAAGAAAGGCATCAACAGGGATACAAAGGGTGCGCGCGCCTCCCACACATAGGGTGCGCGCGCCTCCTATAAACAGAAGAAAGACGCACAAGGTGAGATGGAGGGGTGCGCGCGCCTCACCCCAATAGGATGCGCGTGCCTCCAACCAAAATCAGCAAACCCAGAATTCTTCCTGGGTTCTTCTACCCGAATTTCAACCCCATTATTCACCACTTCAACCCCAATCAACACCAACACTCTCAACTAGTTTACCCAAGTGCCAAAACAACTTCTAAGCCTAAAATAACTCATCTAGCAACATTTGGACAACCCTAACTAAGGAATGATTCAAACACCCAAATTTCACAATAATATGAAGAATTTACAAATAGGTTCCAAATCAACCAAAGAAGCCATATATAACAACTAGAGCATCAATGGAGTTAAAGATGAGCATTTTTAACATAAATGGGGGAAAAGCAACTTACCCGGATTTTTTCAAAGTTGATGGAATTCGAATATTCTTAGCCCCCTACGATCCTATCGACGATCTAAAGAAGTTTCATTTTATGAGAAATGAGAAACAATGAGAGGAAGAAGACTAAAAAGAAGAGAGAAGGAGAGAAGAAAACTTACCTTTTTAACCTATGGAAGAGAGAGATAAGTGGCTGGGGAAAAAATGAGGGAGTGAGGGAGGAGAGTGGTGATGGAGAGAGTAAGTAAGATGGTTTTAAAAAGTTACACTTAGGGTCCCTCCCCTACTACTCACAAATTCTTATACTCCCCACTAACAATTGAGACCCAACTATTCTACACTAGCACAAATAACAAATTAAATGCTAGTCATAAAACACAAATCCACAAAATGCACACAATAATATTTAAATAAATAAATAAATAAGCAATAAATAAATAATTGAATATTTATTATTAAGGAAATAGAGACGGGTTTTCGGGTCGTGACATTCACTCCACCTTAAAAGAAAATTCGACCCGAATTTTAACGAGACTTACCCGAAAGACCAAATAGCTACGGATACGATAGTTCCGCCACTTCCCAAATTCCTCAATCGTCCATTCTAAACCATCACATGGTAACCTTAAATAATGCTTACAACATAACAACCTCTCGCACTTAACTTCCTTCAATCATTATCTTCACTACTAATTGAAATTCATACTCAAAATCGAAGAATCCAAATTGCTCCCAAACATACTCTCGAGATACTACAAGCTTATCTTATCCATACCCTTAATTACACTGCAAAGATACTCCCATTTGTAAATCGCATACTTAGGGTTTCTCCTCAAACATTCAAAACGTTAAACCACCTCGGGCTTAATCAGCTTCTTAAGATATGAAAAGCTAAAGAAATTTTCCATCCCACTAAGTTCACCAAAGTGGCTATATCTCCAGGGATTTCCATTATAGTGCTTTCACCTTTGATGGCACCTTAACTAGAGGTACAATGTAAGCCCAAAATTTTAATAAAAAAAAATGTTTACTTAAATTCACGCTATAATTTCATCATCACATTACTCCAAACCTCTGAAAGCCTAAAACAATTACAAATACTCAGTAATCCGTAAAACAATCCACATTTTATCTCCAAGGGATTTCCTCTAACTCCCTTTTAAATTGATAATCAGTGCTTACACACCCCAAAGAAATTTAGCAATTCCTAAATCTTCAATGGCTAACCCACGTTAGTCTTTCACGTATACATTTATTAACTCAATGGTACATAGGCTCAATAGTACTACCATCATAATAAACCAATTAGCTAGCCACATTCCAACTGACCCAATACCAAATCATAGTATCCTTTAATATGCCCAAGTATTGATACCCAATTTTCTTCACATACTCTTAATCCAAATCGAGGAGCGCCACTAAGAAGGATTTAGAGCCGAAGAACAACCATTTAACCAAAACTCAAAATTTAAAATGCCTTTAATATAGATCGGGAAATTATTACTCTCCCAAAATGTGCTTAGTCCTCTCGAACTTAACGTGCTTACCACCATTAATGATTATAGCCTCCACAATCTACTCATCACTCATACAGATCATGTATTCCCTCATAACAACCAATTCCGATGCAATCACGTAGATGTGCTAGAAGTAAACAAAAATCTCCTACCAAGAAATCCTCAATTGAATCCTCGATTCTTACAACCCAATCGATACAATATGGATATTGATCTAATTATCAGTACTACAACCTTGTACCATAACAACACAATTTAACCCAAGCCTTTCCCAAATACTAGGTACTGTTCAGAAGAAAAATAGAAATCTTGCAAATGATAAATACATCCAACAACTTGGTATAGACATCCATTGTCACCCATCGAAGCGAAATGGCCAGATTCCAAATAAGAAAACATATGCTTAACTCTACACAAAGGAACGGTCTCAAAACAATTTTAGGCAAAAGGGAAGAGAGGATGTAACAATTTTCCTACAACAATCGACTAAAGCATGACATTTCCCTTCTCAAAATAACATAAAAAATCTTATAATAGCAATATGACAAATTTAGCAGGTAAGTTATATCTACCTTTAAGCACAACATGAGCACATAAGACTCCATCAGATATCCTACACTCCTCCATAGGAATAGACACTGACAACACATAAGTCAAAGACTCAGGAGAAATAAATGCAACTAAATGCACATAAACATAAGAATGAGATGATCCTAAGATGCACGCGCTCGCTCTCTCGACGCAAAATAATACCTCCTGAAATTGTTCAATTACCTGATGAGTGCTGATTGATCACAAATACCCTACCCTGAACCTTTAGGTTTTCCTGAAGCATCTCTCCTCTGACCCTGTGCAGTACCAGCTCCACTTCCCGATGATTGATATCTGAATTTAGTACAGTCCCTCGCAAAGTGCCCAAACCGACCACAATTAACACATTTTCCTTGTTTCTTCCAACACTTGTCTTCTGAGTGTCCTTCCCCCTGACAATAGCTGCAGATCTTCCCATTTCGTGTCCCCTGATTTGTACCTCGATTTCTCACTATCGACTGCCGTCCAGAGTTATCTCGGTTATCCGATCGCTGTGGTTGTGACTTGCTCTGCCCTCCTTGCTTACTCGGGTTAACCATCTCGGTCTTCCTCTTATGTTCCCCAATATCTTGCTCTATCAAATAGGCACGGTCCACCGCATCCTGAAAAAGTTTAATTCTCTGGGCTATTAACTGTGTCCTAATAGCTGTCTTCAAACCCCTGATAAACCTTATTGCTCTCTGCTCCTCGGTCCGCACAAGGTAGTCACAATACCTGGCTAATTCTGTGAACTTAGCCGAGTACTGTGCTACTGTCAACACGCCTTGCTCCAAATTGAGGAACTCGATCTCTTTCCGGTTCTGATCCACTAGAGGGATGAAGTGTTCCTTGAATTTTCTCACAAATAACTCCCAAGCATAAGGAACAAGAGTAGCATCCCAACTGGCCTTCAGTGCCTTCCACCAATGTTTCGCAGCCCCGACTAACATATAGGCTGCAAACCAAACCCTATCCTCATCAGTGCAACTAAAGACATCGTAGATTTTCTCCATTGATTCTATCCATAGCTCGGCCTTCTTCACATCAGGCTCACTGTCGTACTCACTTGGTTTCAACTTTATGAACTGTTCCAATCCATAACGTGGAGGTGCTACATGTTCCTCTCTCGGTCCGTGGTCATGAATTACTTTCATTGCCGCTTCAAACATCCCCTGAAACATTGCACGGTTCTCTTCCCGTAGATCATTCTGATACGGAGTCCCACTATAACCTTCACCCGTTCTTCTTCTAGCCATTGAGATCAATTACCTGCATAAAACATCAACCATTACTCACTCCGAACACAACTACCCTCCTAGGTCATTCTAGTCCACCTATACTTATACTTAGAGCTAAACCATAGCTCTGATACCAACTTTCGCGACCCCGACCCCGCGGGCCCGGAACACGCGAGCTGGACGTCGACTTACAACAATACACCAAAATAATGAAGATAAAAATTCCATTTTTATACCCAAAAGGTTTAAAACAAAGTTTTAGAAATCCAAGTTTAACAACAACAACAAACTACTAGTATAAGCTTCACAAGCTCACCCCAAAAATACAAAAGATTACAAATCTTAATGACGTCATTGTTGGTAAAACTATCCCCAAAATGTCACGACCCGAAAGCTAGGCTCTATTTTATTAGTAATAAATAATTATCATTTATATATTTGCTCATTTATTCATTTAAATTATTATTTAATTAATGAATTATGTGTGCTTTGTATGTGTTATAATAATTTATGCCTAGCATTTTATTTGGGTTAGTGTAGTATTGTTGGGTCTTAATAGTTAGTAGGGAGTGTAAGTATTTGTGTGTAGTGTAGAGGAGGGGCCTGAGTGTAAGTTTTTGGAAATAATTCCCCCTTCTCCCTCTCTTCTCCCTCACCTCTCCTCATTCCCAGCCCATCTCTCTCTCTCTCTAGCTCAAATTGGGTAAGTTCTCCTCTCACTTCTCTCTTCATTTTCTTCATCTTCCTCTTGTTATTTCTCATCTCTTAAAACATGAATCTTGTTTAGATCGTCGATAGGATCGTAAAGGGCTAAGAATATTCGAGTTCCGGCAACTTTGAGAAAATCCGCGTAAGTTGCTTTTTCCCCATTTTTATGCTAAAATGTTCACATCATGTTTATATTATGCTTGATGTGTTATATTTGAAGTTTGGTTGAGTTTGGAGTTTATTTGGAATTTATTTTGAGTTTTGGTCAAAAATGGTGATTTTAGGAATGTTGGGTTTGAATCTTGATCTTGGTTGATGAATGGTATTATTTGAGTCCCCGTTCTAGTTAGAAGTTGTTTTGGGTTCATGTTTATGCTTGGAGGAAGGTTGATTATGTTTGATTTTGATTGTTATGTGAAATGGGTAAGAAAAAATGGTAGAAACCCAGTTTTTGGCCGGATTTCGTCCCTCCGGGCAAGGAGGCGCGCGCACCATGTTTTGGGAGGCGTGCGCACCCTTTTCTGCTTCGAAATCGCAGCCTTCTGACCTAGGGAGGCGCGCGCATCACTTTTTAGGGAGGCGCGCGCACCCCTCTTTTTTCAGTTTGTCCGTTTTTCGTTCGATCTTCCGGAGGCCATAACTTTCTCATCCGGACTCCGTTTTAGGCGTGTAAACTATCGTTTCGAAGCTCTCTTCGAGTACTACAAGATGGTATAGGTTGTTCAGTTAAGTTATAAGTTTTATACTTCGGGATTTTATTGGGTGTTTGAGGTTAAGAGGTGTTGTATCGATCCATTGTGAACAAGTTTTGTAAATCCAATTGAGTGACTTTATTGAGTGGTTATGATCATTTTGGGATATAAGTGAGGACTTCATACTTTGAGACCCTTTAATTGAAAGTTATTTTACTGATCGGATTGATTTTAGAATAAGACTTGGTCTAGGTTTTAGGTGATATCCTATAGTACCTAGAGGATTGTTTTGGAACACTAAAGTGCAGGGTTTAGTCCAGTCGTGATCATGTTCTAATAAGGGTAACCTTTTGGTTTGTTTGGGTACTTACGGTTTGATTAACCTTAAGGTGTATTCATTCTGATTTCCTACTTTGGAATTCCAGGTGTGATGAGATGGTTGAGTTCATAGTCCTAGTATACCTTTATGAGTAAATGTTTAGGGTCATTTTGGTAATAGTCATTGTGCCATTGGTGAGCGACCGTTTGGGTTGTGCTCTTTACGATTAACTTGTGGGTACCATATTTAGGATGTATTTGGTACGTGCCTTATCTTTGAATCATTATGTTTTAATGGTCAATGTTGTTGGACTCTTTTATGAGAAACTCCTTGTAGTTTTGTTGTTGAACTCTTCTTGAGTAATCGTTTGCATCTTTATGGTGATTTAATTGGTGTGGTTCCCTACTTTGGAACCTTAAGTTGTTTATTCATGCTAAAATATTATTACTTAGCATTTAATTAGAAGCCCAGCTGGCATATTTGTTGCATCGGGCGATGGGAAAGATTATAATGGCAAAGCCAAGTCCATTATAATGTTGACCATTGTTTTGCCCCCTTCTATACCCCTTTTCCAGATTGGCCTTGGAAAAGTCAAGTTAGCATTCCTCTATGAATGTATCTAGCTAACGGGCATGACTTTGTGTCATGGCTCTTGTCCCTTGTGACACTCTTATGGTTATTGGTTCCGGTACCGGGGTTTTCTCTTCGAGCTTTCATGCTGCTATGAAGATGTTGATTGTTGATTGTTGATTATTGAAGCTGCGCAGCGACCTTTATTTGGTTCTTTCAGTTGGGTGAAACCTTGGCTATGTATCCACTTATGAGTGTTTATTTCAGCTTTATGTGTTGCATGATGAGCTGGTCGTTATTTCCAACCGGTATGGGACGGTTGGCGATAGGGAGCCTCTCATTTGTTGTTATATGTTTATTTATATGATTGATTATTGGATGTTACTGTTCGACAGCATGTCACTTATTATTCCGCTGCTATCTATCTTATGTTAATTGCTATCGGTCATTGCATATTAGCATGTCATGTAGTTGCATTAGTAACTTACTGAGATTTTATCTCACCCCGTTTATTTCCATCTTTGTTTTTCCTTAACCCCCCCCCCCAGGAGGAAAGGATTAGGATTCGCGGATCGAGGAGGACGTCGAGAGGATTGAGATTTTTGGGTAGGTTGTTTGATCGGTTTGCATTATTTAAATGTATAACCTTTTGTGTCGCGACCCCGGACCCGCGGTCCGGAATACGCGAGCTGGACGTCGACTTAAAACCAAAACTCTAAAATATAGAAGTAAAAAAAAATTCCATTTTGAACCAAAAGATGATAACACAAGGTTTTACAAATCCAAGTTTAAATCAACAAAGTACATCTAACATAAGCTCCACAGCTTATGCCTAAAAGAATAAAATATACAATTCTTAATGACGTCAATAATGGTGACACTATCCCCAAAAGGTTATACATTTAAATAATGTAAACCGATCCATAACAACCTGCCCCAAAATCTCAATCCTCTCGACGTCCTCCTCGATCCGCGAATCCTAATCTTTTTCCTCCTCGGGGGGGGGGGGTTAAGGAAAACAATTTGAAACAAGAAATGGGGTGAGAATAAATCTCAGTAAGTTACTAATGCAACTACATGACATGCTATGATGAAATAAACAATTATAATAATCTCACGTAGCACATAGCAAATATCACATAACAGATAGCAGCGGAAATAAACAAGTAACAAAGGATACTGAACCAAGGTTTCCCAAAAGGGTGAATCGATCTGATCAATATTAACAGAACCGCATCGAAGAGCATCTACAATAAACAGCATCAAGAGCTAAAGAAGCCGGTTCAGAAACCAAATATCCAATAACCAATCACCGATAACCCATCAACCATAGCAGCATAAATAGCTGGAGAGAACTTCGGTAGCATAACAACTGAAGAGGACCCCGGTCAGAACCAACCAAACAACCAATAATCGATGAACGATAACGGGAACGGGGTACATGACACGAAGTCATTACCCAAACTCTATAATATTCACCAAAGGGAGTTCAATATCATCCCAACTATGGCCAGTAGAAGGGGAAACGGGAACGAGTGAAGAACATTATAAAGGACTTGGTTCAGGAGCCATTATAATCCTCTCACTAAACATCATGTTAACAAAGTACCAGCTGGACTTTCAATAAACGCTCAGTAATAAATACAAGCTTAATAAACACTCAATGATTCCAAAGTAGGGAACCCTAACAAACAATCACCATAATGATACAACGATTACTCATGAAGAGTTTTAACAACAACGATAGTAAGAAGTTTATCATGAAAGAACTCAACAACAATAACGGAATTGCTCATAAAGGGCCCAACAACATTGATCATTAAAACAAGATGATACTAAAAACAAGGACCCATACCAAACACATCCTAAAGATGATACACGCGAGTTACTCATAAAGAGTACTACCCAAACGGTCGCTCACAAATAGCACAATGCTTATCACCACAATGACCCTAAACATCAACTCATTACGAAAGTGTCCCAACATTTCCAAATAATCAATAACCAACTTCCATAACACATTTGTTCACAAAGGAATCATTTTCAACACTAGAGTATTCCAAAATGACCAATTAAGTCTACCAGAGTAATACCCAAAACCTAGACTAAGGATACAACCTTGTCCATAACAAACAAAAAGGGAGTTCTTGGACACAACGGACCGATCATAAACGTTTTGTGTTATAGAACACTTACTGAAAACTCAACACAATCTAAACCTGAATCCCAACCGAATAAACCCCCTCATCTCGTAGTACGCTAAAAGTGCTTTAAAATGATAGCTTACTTGACTAAAACGGAGTCCGGACGAAGAAATTATACCCCTCGAAAGATTGGACAAGAAGCGAATAATTTTCACAGAAAGGAAGGGGGTGCGCGCGCCTCCCACCAACAGGGTGCACGCGCCTCCCTTAATCAGAAAGAAAGGCATCAATAGGGATACAAAGGGTGCACGCGCCTCCCACACATAGGGTGCGCGCGCCTCCTATAAACAGAAGAAAGACGCACAAGGTGAGATGGAGGGGTACGCGCGCCTCACCCCAATAGGATGCGCGCGCCTCCAACCAAAATCAGCAAACCCAGAATTCTTCCTGGGTTCTTCTACCCGAATTTGAACCCCATTATTCACCACTTCAACCCCAATCAACACCAACACTCCCAACTAGTTTACCCAAGTGCCAAAACAACTTCTAAGCCTAAAATAACTCATCTAGCAACATTTGGACAACCCTAACTAAAAGGAATGATTCAAACACCCAAATTTCACAATAATATGAAGAATTTACAAATAGGTTCCAAATCAACCAAAGAAGCCATATATAATAACTAGAGCATCAATGGAGTTAAAGATGAGCATTTTTAACATAAATGGGGGAAAAGCAACTTACCCGGATTTTTTCAAAGTTGATGGAATTCGAATATTCTTAGCCCCCTACGAGCCTATCGACAATCTAAACAAGTTTCATTTTATGAGAAATGAGAAACAATGAGAGGAAGGGGACTAAAAAGAAGAGAGAAGGAGAGAAGTAAACTTACCTTTTTCACCTATGGAAGAGAGAGAGAAGTGGCTGGGGAAAAAATGAGGGAGTGAGGGAGGAGAGTGGTGATGGAGAGAGTAAGTAAGATTGTTTTAAAAAGTTACACTTAGGGTCCCTCCCCTACTACACACAAATTCTTATACTCCCCACTAACAATTGAGACCCAACTATTCTACACTAGCACAAATAACAAATTAAATGCTAGTCATAAAACATAAATCCACAAAATGCACACAATATTATTTAAATAAATAAATAATTTAAATAAATAAATAAGCAATAAATAAATAATTGAATATTTATTATTAAGGAAATAGAGACGGGTTTTCGGGTCGTGACAATGGACCTAACATGACTATCATGTTTAGCTTGTGGAAGTCCCTTTGTTAGCGGGTCCGCAACATTGTCATCAGTAGGTACTCTGCATATATTTACGTCTCCCCTATCAATGATCTCTCGAATGATATGAAAACGCCTAAGTATGTGTTTGGATTTTTGATGTGCTCTTGGTTCCTTTGCTTGAGCAATAGCACCATTATTATCGCAATAAAGGTCTATTGGATTAGCAATACTAGGAACCACTTCAAGTTCAGTTATGAACTTCTTAATCCAAACAGCTTCCTTTGCAGCATCCGATGCAGCAATATACTCAGCTTCTGTTGTAGAATCAGCGGTTGTACTTTGCTTGGAACTCTTCCAGCTTACAGCTCCACCATTTAACATAAACACAAAACCCGATTGCGATCGGCTATCATCTTTGTCGGTTTGGAAGCTTGCATCCGTGTAAGCATTTACAACGAGATCATCTTCCATTCCTCCATAGACCAAAAAGGAGTCTTTAGTTCTTCTCAAGTACTTAAGAATCCCTTTTACAGCTATCCAGTGATTTTCGCCAGGGTCGGATTGGTATCTACTTGTTATGCTCAAAGCATAAGATACATCCGGCCTAATACAAATCATGGCATACATGATGGACCCAATTGCCGAAGCATATGGAACATCATTCATTTTCTCACGCTCATCGTTTGTCTTAGGACATTGAGTCTTGCTTAGAGAAACTCCATGTAGCACGGGCAAGGTCCCTCTCTTAGAATTTTCCATACGGAATCTTCTAATGACCTTGTCAATGTATGTACTTTGGCTTAAACCAAGTAGTCTCCTTGATCTATCTCTATAGATCTTAATGCCAAGAATATATGCGGCTTCACCCATATCTTTCATTGCAAAACACTTTCCTATCCAAGTCTTCACAGACTGAAGTGTAGGAATGTCGTTTCCAATGAGTAATATGTCATCCACGTATAAAACAAGGAATAGCACTATGCTCCCACTTATCTTCTTGTATACACAAGGCTCATCTTCGTTCTTGATGAAACCAAACTCTTTGACCGATTCATCAAAACGGAGATTCCAACTCCTAGAAGCTTGCTTCGATCCATAGATGGATCTCTGCAATTTGCATACCTTAGAATCTTGTTCAAAACCTTCTGGTTGTGTCATATACACATCCTCTTGAAGTTTTCCATTCAAGAAAGCGGTTTTGACGTCCATCTGCCATATTTCATAGTCATGATATGCGGCAATGGCAAGCAAAATTCTTATAGACTTGATCATTGCTACGGGTGAAAAGGTCTCATCATAGTCAATACCATGAACTTGCCTATAACCCTTCGCTACAAGCCTAGCTTTGTAAGTATGCACCTTCCCATCCATGTCAGTCTTCTTCTTGAAGACCCATTTGCATCCTATGGTTTTTACACCTTCGGACGCATCAATCAAATTCCAAACTTGATTGTCTTGGTAGGTTGACGGTTCATCATTCTCAATGATTTCTACCTCATTACTATCCGTTACGAGAAATCCATATCTCTCGGGCTCGGATCGTAACCTACTAGATCTGCGAGTTACTTGTGTATTTTGAACAGGTTCCACAACTCCTTGTGGTTCTTGTTCTTGTTCCACTATTGGTTCAATGTTATTTTCTGGGTCTCGAATTTCTTCAAGATTTATTGTACTCCCACTGATTTCTTTGGAGAGAAACTCTTTCTCTAGAAAGACACCAGTTCGGGCAACAAACACTTTGTTGTCCTCACGGTTGTAAAAGTAATATCCTCTAGTTTCCTTAGCATATCCCACGAAAATACATTTATCAGATTTGTGTGCAAGTTCGTCTGAGATAAGTCTTTTGACAAAAGCTTCGCAACCCCAAATCTTCATGAAAGACAGACAAGGCTTCTTTCCGCTCCACATCTCATATGGAGTCTTTTGAACCGATTTAGTTGGAACACGATTTAGTGTGAAAGCAGCGGTTTCTAGGGCGTAACCCAAAAGGATATTGGAAGATCAACTTGACTCATCATTGATCGAACCAAGTCTAACAAGGTCCGATTCCTCCTCTCGGACACACCATTCCATTGTGGTGTTCCGGGTGGAGTCAATTGTGAAACTATTCCACAATTCTTTAGATGATCATCAAATTCTTGACTCAAGTACTCACCACCTCGATCTGATCGAAGTGCCTTAATACTTTTGCCAAGTTGTTTTTCTACTTCATTTTGAAATATTCTAAATATCTCAAATGCTTCACTCTTATGTTTCATTAGGTAAACATACCCAAATCTACTATAATCATCAGTGAAGGTTATGAAGTATTGAAATCCTCCCCTAGCATTGCTACTTAATGGTCCGCATACATCGGAATGTATCAACCCCAATAAGTCGCTTGCCCTTTCACCCAACTTGGTAAAAGGTGTCTTAGTCATTTTTCCAAGAAGACACGACTCACAAGTGTCATATGACTCGAGGTCACATGAACCTAAAAGTCCGTCCCCATGGAGCTTTGAGATATACTTCTCATTAATATGACCAAGACGGCAATGCCACAAATAAGTATGATTTACATCATTAGGTTTAGATTTCTTGTTTACATGATAGACATTGTCATTATTTTCATTCTTGACATCCAAGATATAAAGGCCATTAAATGAATTAGCAATACCATAAAGCACATCATTTAAATAAATAGAAAATTTCTTATTCTCAATAAGAAACTTGAAACCTTCATTATCCAAACAAGAAATTGAAATAATATTTCTGCTTAAATCCGGAACATAATAACAATTGTTCAAAACAAGAATTAATCCGGAAGGTAAAGTGACTTCATAAGTCCCTACGGCTAATGCAGCAACTCTTGCTCCATTTCCCACGCGTAGATCTACTTCACCTTCTTTAAGCAGTCTCCTATTCTTTAGTCCCTGCACATTTAGACAAATGTGAGAACCACATCCGGTATCCAATACCCAAGAATCAGTGGTAGAAAGGAGAATATCTATCATATAGATACCTGAAGTCGACGCAGCCTTGCTGCTCTTCTTCTTCTTTTGCTCTTCCAAGAAAGCCTTGCAATTACGTTTCCAATGACCAATTTCTTGACAATGGAAACAGATTGCATCCTTTTGTGAATCAGGTTTTGCCTCAGAAGCCTTGGCAACCTTTGCCTTGCTTATTTTGTGTTTGACAACTTTCTTACCCTTTCCTTTGGCACTAGCCTTATTCCCATCATGAACCAAGAGCACGGGAGAACCTTTCTCCACAATTTTCATCTCTGCAGTTTTGAGCATCCCATGCAACTCAGAGAGATTCTTATCAATTCCATGCATGTTATAATTCATCACAAACTGATTATAACTTTTAGGCAATGAATTAAGAATGAGATCCGTGGCTAGCTCCAATGGAATTGGATAACCAAGTTTCTCAAGGTGCTCTACATAACCTCTCATTTTAAGAAAGTGAGGACTCACTTGTTTCCCTTCATTCATTTTACAAGTAGTGAATGCAACAATGGTCTTGTACCTCTCTTGCCTAGCTTGCTCTTGAAACATGGTTCTCAACTCCACGCCTATCTCATAGGCTTCCAAATATTCCAAACTTTGTTGGAGTTTTGAACACATAGTAGCAAGCATGAGACAACTTACTTCTCTAGAATCATTACGATGTTTCTTGTAATTGTCTCTTTCTGCCCTAGGGGCAGTAGGCGGTGGTTCAGCGGAAGAGAGGCCCATCGAAAATGTACAACTTATCTTCTTGCCTAAGAACGATTCTTATGCTACGGATCCAATCCATAAAGTTTGTACCATTCTCTTCGAGCTTATCTTTCTCAAGGATCGATCGCAACGACATTGATTGAGTGTTATTAGTCATTATCTACAAATATGCAAAATTTCCAAAATTTAATAAGTACCGGTTTTCATTAAAGAGATAAACAATGTATTTTTCCAAACAAAATACTCTCACTAAATTATATAACCTTCTTATACATCCAATGTATAATATAATTTAATTGGGCTAAGATCCAACTTTAATTTAACTTTTGAGTCCACGGAGGCGGACCACTCAAAAACTAAATTAATTAGGTAGACAATCATGTCAATCATATCCCATATGATTCTTAGATCTTTTTATGAGATTCTTTGGGAAATCCAATTTCAAAAGCATGTTTAATCTCATCTTTTGCCTAGGCCCAAAACCGTTTTGACGCCTAATTAAGTCCAACCATTTTAAACGTATAGGAACCATTCAATTTAATGTACCTTGCGGAGGCAAGCCCACATTAAATTAATGAACCTCATCTTGCTCATACATGAATAAAATCAATGCACTTCGCGGAGGCGAACCCACATCAAAATCACCCATATATAAACAAGTGTTTTAATCATGGCATGGCAAAGAAGGACTTAAAACATTCTTTGAAGGTTCATCACATATAGCATATAACACATTTATGAGCACATAATATAAACATGTTACACATCAAGTTTACCCACTAAATTAATCTCTATTAATTTAAGCATGATATTTATGTGTCATTAGTTTCTCTATAATTATGAGGATGAGACTATTTCAACTTTGGTTATTATCTCCAAATCAAGACAACAAGAAGTGCGGTCGAACTAAGCCATTAGGCAACCACAATCCCGCACTAATTCAAGAAACCAAGAAAGTAGTCCATGTGGCCGAAACTAAGCAATAGATGGTCTCGATGAACGTAGGCCAATTGCATTCACAATTCCACATGGATCTCCAATCATTGAATCAAGAACTTTGTTTCTCAATTTTAGCAATTATGAACTCTTCATAATTCTAACTTCGTTTTATCTTTGAAACTTTGATTGCGATCAATTTTGGGAAACACAATCTCGATGAACGCAGATTAGCCATCCAAAACTTGAACCAATCTAGGAATCACAAGACTAAAACAAATAGGAAAATCAAACCCCAAAATCCACACACAAACCAACTACCCAAAACCCATTCCAGATCAGCAAGTCTGGACTGGTTCTGTTACTGGTTTTGTTGAATTTATCGAAAATTCAATATTCAGATTTTTCCAAAATTAGAACAGATTTTGACCAGCGAGCGCCCGCCTGGTCAAGACCGGGCGCACGCCTGAATGGGCAGAATGGCACTGAATTTTAAAGTTCAAAAAATTTGTCTCAAAATTATTTCTTCCCCGATTATTAAAACTTTGATCCAATCAAAAATTAATAATCGAAATAATTTAGAATCCACCATAATAATTATTGCGATTGAATCGTGCGATTAAAGTTGAAAACAATAAACCACATAAAATCACATAACACATAAACATCATATAATCCAATATTCATATCATGCTTGGCACATAAACAATTTATATACACACAACATGATCCAAGTATTGAATTAATCAACATGAACGGGGCTCTGATACCACTGTTGGGTTTCCAAGTAACATGCGCTGCGGAATATAGCAATTAAAATTTTAAGAAACCCAAAGCCATGGATCCGTTCATATGATTAAATCAAATACAACAAGATGAATAGAGGAATAACTAACCCTTGATGGCTATGAACTTTTCTCTTTGGTCTTGGTGGAAATCTTGAAGCTTTATCACGAACAAATCACGAATTTTGTAAGATGATAAAATTCACCCACTAGCGGTATCCACACTTCGAACGAATATCAAAGGAACTTCTTCGATCTTGGTTGCTAGACCAATAATTATGAAACACACTTTCACAATTCAATAAAGAACTATATGGAATTTATTTATGAATTATTTTGTTCATCAATCAATGATATCTTAGAACAAAATAAAATCTCTCTCAAACTCTTTGAGACTCACAAGATTACTTATCAATATGGTCTGGCCGAATTGGGGTTTTTATACACAATTAAGACCTATTCCAAATAGGAATCTTGTGCCAAAAACCTTCCTAAATCGAATTAGGAATTATTCTGCCGCCAGACCGAGCGCCCGCCCGGTACCACCCGAGCGCCCGCTCATTTGGGCAGAAGGTCAAGGCCTTTTCCGGCTTATTCAGGCGCCCGCCTGGTTCAACCCAAGCGCCCGCTTGGTTGACCAGGAGGCCCAGAATAATTCCAGAAATTCCCTTGAGGTCCTTCGACCCTAAATTCCAATACAGTCCTTTTATTTAAGATTCGTTCTATTGTGTGTGACCCTCTAGGATTATACTAAGTTGGCAATGGGTTCAAACATGATCCCATAAGATATGATTAGGTTCTAGCAAACCGTCATACCTACCCAAATAGTATAACTAGATACAAATTCGCATTCCTTTAGAATATGTCACAATCCCTTTGTCACGATGTCATTGAACACAAGTCATGGTCAAACAGTCAACTTGTCTTGTTCAATACTTTCTCGATTCCGAATATGTTGATAATTCAAATGCTATTGATCCAATCAATCCATTTGAGTTCGGCCGAACATTTCATCAACATCATTCCTTCGAGGGGCCCAAGCTTGACATCTCTCCGTGGAGGGACAAATCCATTTAGCTTATTATTCTTCCCAACGGGAATCCGATTATGCCAATCATACCCTTTATAACTACCGTGTTAAGATAGCGTTTGAATATGTCAAACATAATGTTCATCAAGTGGAAGACTATAATAACTTTATGTCTAAGGATTCAAAATGACATAACTATTATGAGATATATGTACGACATAGACCATGACATAAATCTCATACAGCGGGTCATGTCCAGTACCTTGTTCCAAACAAGTACCCATAAATATAACATGATCATCTCATGATCATTTAGCCTTTATAGTAGTGCTTAACAAGTACTAGGGACGGGGATTATTTTAAGTAAACATGAACAACAATAATAATCAAAACATCTCTTTATTGATATGAAATAAATGATAACAATTACAACGTTTATTAAACGTGCCTAGGGCACCACTACCAACAGGTGCATCAATCAAGTTCCAAACTTGATTATCATGCATGGATTGTAATTCGGATTCCATAGCTCCAAACCACTTGTCCGAATCAGGAGAAGACATCGCCTCTTGGTAGGTGGTCGGTTCATCATTCTCAATGATCTCCACTTCATTACTATCCGTTACGAGAAAACCATATCTCTCGGGCTCGGATCATAACCAACCAGATCTGCGAGTTACTTGTGTATCTTGAACATGTTCCACAACTCCTTATAGGACTTATTCTTGTTCCACTATTGGTTCAATGTCATTTTCTGGGTCTCGAACCTCTTCGAGATTTACTTTACTCCCACTGATTTCTTTGGAGAGAAACTCTTTCTCTAAAAAGACATCAGTTCTGGCAACAAACACTTTGTTGTCCGTTCGGTTGTAAAAGTAATATCCTTTTGTTTCCTTAGGATATCCTACGAAAATACATTTATCAGATTTGTGTGCAAGTTTGTCTGAGACAAGTCTTTTGACAAAAGTTTCACAACCCCAAATTTTCATGAAAGACAAACTAGGTTTATTTCCGCTCCACATCTCATATGGAGTCTTTTAAACCGATTTGCTGGGTATAATCAGATTCTCATGTCCGAGGAGGATCAACACAAGACTGCTTTCACAACACTGTGGGGTACCTTTTGCTACACAGTCATGCCATTTGGGTTGAGGAACGCTGGGGATACTTATCAAAGGGTTGTGACAGACTTGTTCCACGACATGATTCACAAGGAAATCGAGGTCTATGTAGATGACATGATCATCCATTCGAAGGGACCGATGGTCAACACTTGATCGACCTTCGCAAGTTCTTCGAAAGGCTTCGACAACACAAAATGAGGCTCAATCCTGCAAAGTGCACTTTCGGGGTTGTCCAAGGCAAAGTGCTTGGCTACATGGTCACTGAAAGGGGAATTGAAGCAGATCCCTCGAAAATCAAGGCAATCATTGACATGCCTCCTCCAAAGACACAGAAAAAAATCAAAGGTTTCATGGGGCAGACTTCAGTATATTAGTCGGTTCATGCACCAGCTTACTGCCATGTGTGAGCCAATCCTCAAGCTACTCAAGAAGAATGTGGCTCTAGAATGGACCGACGCCTACCAAGAATCTTTCTACCAAGTGAAGCATTACAGTTCTGGTCCCACCACACAAGGAGAAGCCTCTCTTGCTCTACCTCAGAGTAAATGATGAATCCCTAGGGGCTATGTCGCGACCTCGACCCCGCAGGCCAAGAGCACGCGAATTGGACGTCGACTTAACACACAAATACTAAAATACTGAAGATAAAAATTCCACTTTTATATCCAAAAGGGTTTAAAACAAAGTTTTAGAAATCCAAGTTAACAACAACAATATACTACTAGTATAAGCTCCACAAGCTTACACCAAAAATACAAAAGATTACAAATCTTAATGACGTCATTGTTGGTAAAACTATCCCCATAAGGTTATACATTTAAATAATGTAAACCGATCAATAACAACCTGCCCAAAATCTCAATCCTCTCGACGTCCTCCTCGATCCGCAAATCCTAATCCTTTCCTCCTGGGGGGGGGGGGGTTAAGGAAAAACAAAGATAAAAGAAAGGGGGTGAGATAAATCTCAATAAGTTACTAATGCAACTACATGACATGCTATGATGCAATAACCAATAATAATATCTCACATAACACGTAGCAAATATCATCTAACAGATAGCAGCGGAAATAAACAAGTAACAAAGGATACTGAGCCAAGGTTTCCCCAACAAAGGATATAACAATCTAATCACTGACGATAGGGCCGCATCGAAGAGCAGCATCAATAAGCAGCATCAAAGAGCCGATAAACCAATCAACGATAGCAGCATAAGAGCTGAAGAGAAAACCCCAGTACCGGAACCAATAACCAAATGATAACTGAGTATACGACATGAAGTCGCAACCCCTTATAATAGCTAGACTGTTCCCAAAAAAGGAGCTAGCTCATCTCACATCCAAGGCCAATCTGGAGGAGGGAAATAATGGGGCAAAACAATGGTCAACATTATAATGGACTCGGCTCGTTGCCATTATAATCTTTTTCATCGCCCGACACAACCACGAATACCAGCTGGACTTTTAAATAAATGCCAAGTAATAAATACTAGCTCAAATAAACAACTCATGATTCCGAAGTAGGGAACCATACCAATTAATCACCAAGAAGATGAAAAAAAACCAACCACACATAATAAAGTGCTCAACCATTTCCAAACAATAATTACTCAAATCCCATAACACATTTGTTCACAAAGGAACCATTCCCAATATTAGAGTATTCCACAATGACCATTTAAACCAATTAGGGTGGTACCCAAAACCTAGACCAAAATGCATCCTAGTCTTTAACCAAACAAAGAGGGAATTCCAGAAATTAGGGGCGGGCGGGCGCTCGCCAAGGGACAGGCGGGCGCTCATTTAGGCAGAGAGTTGGCTGAAGGAAAAAGACCATGCAGGCGGGCGCCTGGCTCAACCCGGGCGGGCGCCCGGTCGATGATCTGGGTAGGAAATCAGCTGGGTTCTTCAACCCGAAAATGAACACCAAATTCACCATAGTAATCCCAAATCAATACCAACACTTCTAACTAGTTTACCCAAATGCCAAAATAACTTCTAAGCCTAAAAATAACTCATATAACATCATTTAACAACCAAAACCAAGGATTGATCCCAACATTCTCAAAATCACAAAGGATGAACAAAATACAAATAAATTCCAAACTCAACCAAAATGATATATATATGAACTAAAGATTTACATAAACTAAAGATGAACATTTTAGCATAAAAATGGGGAAAAGCAACTTACTTGGATTTTATCAAAGTTGATGGAATTTGAAATTTCTTTGTTCTCTACGATCCTAACAACGATCTAAACATTTTTCAAATAATGAGCAATGAGAAATAATGGGGGGAAGATGACTAAAAAGAAGAGAGAAGGAGAGAGAGAGTTTACCTCAACAATGGAGGAAAAGAGGGAGGAAGTGTGCTGGGAGAAATGAGGGAGTGAGGGAGGTGATGGAGGGAGTAAGTATGATAAATTAGAATAGTTTCACTTAGGCCCCCTCTACTACTCAACTAACACTACTACTACTACTACTACTACTACTACTACCCCATATTTCCCCACTAATAACTAAGACCCAATAATTTCCACACTAGCATAATTGGTCAATAAAAATGCTAAGCATAAAATATTATGAAACACAAAATGCACACATAATTATTTGAATAAATAAATAATTTAAATGAATAAATATGAAATAAATAAATAATTAAATATTTATTACTAAGAAGTAGAGGCGGGTTTTCGGGTCGTGACATTCACTCCACCTTAAAAGAAAATTCGTCCCGAATTTTAAATTACTTAACCGAAAGATCAAATAGCCATGGACACGCTAATTCCGTCATTTCCCGAACTCCTCAATCATCCAATTAAAACCATCATATGGCAACCTTAAATAATGCTTACAACATAACAACCTCTCGAACTTAACTTCCTTCAATCATTACCTCCACTACTAATTAGAATCCATATTCAAAATCGAAGAATCCAAATTGCTCCTAAACATAACCCTCGAGATACTACAAGCTTATCTCATTTCATAAACTTAATTACACTGCAAGGATACTTCCATTTGTAAACCGCATACTTAGTATTACTCCCCAGAGATTCAAAACATTAAACCATCTCGAGCTAAATCAGCTTCTTAAAATATGGAAAGATAAAGAAATTTTCCGTCCCCACAATATTCACCAAGGCGGCTATATCTCCAAGGATTTCCATTATAGTGCTTTCACCTTAGATGGCACCTTAAACTAGAGGTACAATGTAAGCCCAAAATTTTTAATACAAAATGTTTACTTAAATCCACGCTATAATTTCATCATCTCATTACTCCAATCTTTGAAAGCCTAAAACAATTACAAACATTCAGTAGTTCGAAAAACAATCCAAATTTTATCTCCAAGGGATTTCCTCTAACTCCCTTTTAAATTGATAATTCGTGCTTAGACACCCCAAGGAAATTTAGCAATTCCTAAATCTTCAATGGCTAACCTACCTTAGTCTTTCTCATATACATTTATAATTTCAATGATACTTAGGCCCAATCATACCACCATCATAATAAACCAATTGGCTAGCCACATTCCAACTGACCCAATACCAAATCATAGTACTCTTTAATATGCCCAAGTATTGATACCCAACTTTCTTCACATACCCTTAATCCAAATCGAGAAACGCCACCAAGAAAAGATTTAGAACCATAAAACAACCATTTAACTAAAACTCAAAATGCCTTTAACACAATTCGAGAAATTTTTGCCCTCTCAAAATGTGCTTAGTCCTTTCAAACTTAACGCGCTTACCACCATTAATGATTATAACTTCGACAATATACTAGTCACTCATAGCAAATCATGCATTCCTTCATACTAACTAATTCTGATGCACTCACGTAGATGTACTAAAGGTAAACAAAAATCTCCTATCATGAAATCCTCAATTGAATCCTCAGCTCTTATAATCCAACCGATACAATATGGATATTGATCTGATTATTAGCACTACCACCTTGTACCATAACAACTCAATTTAACCCAAGTTCCTCTCCAAACACTAGGCACTATTCAAAAGAAAATGGAAATCTTACAAATGATAAATACACTCAACAATTTTGTATAGACATCCCATTGTCACCTACCTAGGTTATATATTCAAACTCCATATAAGAAAAGATGAGTATAATTCTACCCAAAGGAACGGTCTCACAATGATTTTAGGAAATCAGGAATAGAGAATGTAACAATCATCCTACAACAATCAACTAAAGCATGACATTTCCCTTCTCAAAATAACATCAAAACCTTATAATAGTAATATGATTAATTTAGCAGGTAAGGCATGTCTACCCTTAAGCACAACATAAGCACATAAGACTTCGTCAGATATCCCACACTCCTCCGTAGGAGTAGATACTGGCAACACATAAGTCAAAGACTCAGGAGAAATAAATGAAACTAAATGCACAGAAACATATGAATGCGATGATCCTAAAAATGCACGCGCTCGCTCTCTCGACACAAAATTTATACCTCCTGAAACTGATGAGTCACCCATTGAGTGCTGATTGATCGCAAACACCCTACCCTGAACCTTTAGGGTTTCCCGAAGTATCTCTCTTCTGACCCTGTGCAGTACCAGCGTCACTCCCGGATGGTTGATATCTGCCCCTAAGACAATCTCTCACAAAATGCCCCAACTGACAACAATTCACACATTTTCCTTGTTTCTTCCAACACTTTTCTTCTGAGTGTCCTTCCCTCTGACAATAGTTGCAGATCTTCCCATTTTGTGTCCCCTGATTAGTACCTTGATTCCTCACTATTGGTTGTCCCTGAGGTTGCTCTCCGAATCGAGTTTGCATTCCAGAATTACCTCTGTTATCCAAAGTTGCTATTGTGACTTGCTCTGCCCTCCTTGCTTACTCGGGTTAACCATCCAGTCTTCCTTTTGTGTTCCCCGATGTCTTGATCTATCAAATAGGCACGGTCCACCGCATCCTGAAAAAGTTGAATTCTCTGGGCTATTAACGGTGTCCTAATAGCTGTCTTCAAGCCCCTGATAAATCTCATTGCTTTCTGCTCCTCGGTCCGCACAAAGTAGTCACAATACCTGGTTAATTCTTTGAACTTAGCCGAGTACTGTGCTACTGTCAACACGCCCTGCTCCAAGTTGAGGAACTCGATCTCCTTCCTATTCTGATCCACTAGAGGAATGAAGTGTTCTTTGAATTTCCTCACAAATAACTCCCAAGAATATGGTACAAGAGTAGTATCCCAACTGGCCTTAAGTGACTTCCACCAATGTTCCGCGGTCCCAACCAGCTTATAAGCCGCGAACCGAACCCTATCCTCGTCCGTGCAACCAAAAACCTCGTAAATCTTCTCCATTGACTCCACCCACATTTCCGCCTTTTTTACATCAGGCTCACCATCGTACTCACTTGGTTTCAACTTTAAGAACTGCTCCAACCCATATCATGGAGGTGCTACATGTTCCTCTCTCGGCCCGTGGTCATGAATTGCTTTCATTGCCGCTTCAAACATCCCCTGAAAAATTGCACGGTTCTCTTCCCCTAGATCATTCTGATTCAGAGTCCCACTAGAACCTTCACCAGCTCTTCTTCTAGCCATTTAGAACAAATACCTGCATAACATCAACCGTTACTCACTCCGAACACAACTACCCTCCTAGGTCATTCTAGTCTACCTATACTTATACTTAGAGCTAAACCATAGCTCTGATACCAACTGTCGCGACCCCGACCCCGCAGGCCAAGAGCACGCGAATTGGACGTCGACTTAACACACAAATACTAAAATACTGAAGATAAAAATTCCACTTTTATATCCAAAAGGGTTTAAAACAAAGTTTTAGAAATCCAAGTTAACAACAACAATATACTACTAGTATAAGCTCCACAAGCTTACACCAAAAATACAAAAGATTACAAATCTTAATGACGTCATTGTTGGTAAAACTATCCCCAAAAGGTTATACATTTAAATAATGTAAACCGATCAATAACAACCTGCCCAAAATCTCAATCCTCTCGACGTCCTCCTCGATCCGCAAATCCTAATCCTTTCCTCCTTGGGGGGGGGGTTAAGGAAACACAAAGATAAAAGAAAGGGGTGAGATAAATCTCAATAAGTTACTAATGCAACTACATGACATGCTATGATGCAATAAACAATAATAATATCTCACATAGCACGTAGCAAATATCATCTAACAGATAGCAGCGGAAATAAACAAGTAACAAAGGATACTGAGCCAAGGTTTCCACAACAAAGGATATAACAATCTGATCACTGACGATAGGGCCGCATCGAAGAGCAGCATCAATAAGCAGCATCAAAGAGCCGATAAACCAATCAACGATAGCAGCATAAGAGCTGAAGAGAAAACCCCGGTACCGGAACCAATAACCAAACGATAACTGAGTATACGACACGAAGTCGCAACCCTTTATAATAGCTAGACTGTTCCCAAAAAAGGAGCTAGCTCATCTCACATCCAAGGCCAATCTGGAGGAGGGAAATAATGGGGCAAAACAATGGTCAACATTATAATGGACTCGGCTCGTTGCCATTATAATTTTTTCCATCGCCCGACACAACCACGAATACCAGCTAGACTTTTAAATAAATGCCAATTAATAAATACTAGTGTGACGATTCCACTATTTTTTCTAGAAACCTCAAAAAGGACCACGTCCTTCCGACTTTAGTAAATAATAAAAAAAAGAGTCATTTTTCTTATGTGGTTAAGTCTTTTTCCTTTGTTTGTGGGTTAATTATTTTACTCAAAATATGTTTGTGGGGCCAACCTAAGATCGACCGTATTCTCTCAATAGGTCCAATGGCTTCCAACAGCAACAACAACAAGGGTGTGAACAACTCCGTGTCCAACGAAAGGCTCTTCAACATAATAAGAGCCATGGGGGAACAAATGGATAGACTTGTCGAGGATGCCCACCGCAAGGATGATTTGTGGCAAGACCGTCTTGATCTCGAGAGGAAAATTCACAAGGAAGAAGTGTCCGAACTTAAGGCCCGTCTGCAAGAGCTCACCAACAGCAAGGCAAAGGTCCACGGTAAAGCACGCTCAAGTGGCTCATCCCTCAAAAGTCACAAAGGTGCCACCAACGACCGTGTCTATACCATTCTCAATGGCATGACCGTCACCAAGGCCTATGAATATCTCAAAGCAAAGGGACAAATTTCTCCTCTCCAAGGGTACAAGCAACCACAACCATTACGTCGCAACCATGCCCACCACAAGTGGTGTGACTATCACCAATTCAGCGGTCATCTTACCGAGGATTGCTTCTCCCTCCGCGACATCATCCAAGATTTGATTTACAATGGTGAATTTACCGTGGGTGAAGAACAACAGTTAGAGAGTGAGAACATGCAAGAACTCATCAAGGAAGGGGCTCAGATTTGAAATAGGGCCTCAACAAAAGATCATGCCACAAGGAAGACTACAACAACAATGAGGACTACAACGACATGGGGGATAACGACAACAATCTCTGTTTCTCTTTTTCTACCTAGAAATAGGATAAAAAATAAGAGAGTCAAAAGTCCTCTAATGTGTGCATTATTGTTTTCTCTCGTCCAATGTTAAATTTCGAGTCAATTATCAAATTAAAGTCATTCTTCTCCTCATACACTCTTCCAAGTTGTTCAATTAATTCTTGGCAAAATGATGAAAAAATGTCTAAACAAGTTTTGGAATGAAGGCCATCGCTTGAACGCCTAGGGGCTAAACATCAACGACGGCATCAACAACGAAGACATCAACAACAAAGAAAGGTGGAGCAACGATCATGAAGCAAAGTTTTCAAAAGGGGATATAAAAAAAAAAAAAAAAAAAACTCGCTAGGTTGAAATCCTCAAATCAACCTAGGCAAAAGTTAGAGCGCACAAAAAAAAAAAAAATCCCCCTTCATTCAAAGAAGTTCACAACAACAACATCATTCCACCAAACGAAGCAACATCGACAACAATCACGATGAAGCAACAATTCATCACGACGAATGGAGAAACCACAAGAACTACGGTGACCTGAGCCTCTTCACTGGAGGAACGTAGGCAACCTTCGGGTCCGGTCTCATGCAAGAAAGAAGATATGTTTAGCCCTAGCGCGTTATGGTGATCGGCCTTCATCCCGGACTTGTTAAGACGTCTTTGTACGATTTGTTTGCCAATGAATTAATCACCAAAAGATTGAACAACTTTCTTAGATTTGAAATCGCTTTCCGTTCCTTATCGAGTCTAGGGCTTCTATTCTTTCTGCATACTCCCAATTTCTTGCAATCAAATTGGGGTTTTCCTTCTCTTCTCTCTTAATGACTTACTTGCCTTCGTGAGTCATTCAACAAATATATACAAAGTCAATACTAGGGACACTTCCCTAGTCGAGTCAATGTCACTCATCTTTAGTGACAAGAGGTCTTCACCGCAAAATCACATGTCTTATCTCCTCAGCCAGAGTCAATGCACACTTCCTCATTAATCGAGTCAAAAAAAAAGTGAAGACGCAAAAGAGATGCCCGCTAGATTGAAAACCCAAAAGGGCGGTCTAGGCAAAAAACAGGGTGCGTCATAAAAAAAATGAGAGAGTGAGAGAGAGAAGGGAAAGAGAAATGGAGATCTCCGGCCTTTAAGGAAGACAACTGCACAAGTTCTACATTGGGTCTCCTCAGCAAATCAATTCCCCACCGAGTCAACTTTGGGATTGCAAAAGGCTCGACGAGATATGGCACCATCAAAAGTTGTCTTGGGTTATCGGCATCATTCTCCAGCAGTGTGCATTTTTGGGTTCATGAAAAGAAGGCCCGTGGTAACCAAGACCCATCCGAGAACGAGCCCATCATAAACGGGCACGAGGTTGCACAAATAATCCCTAGCTAGTCAATGGGCTTGGGCAGCAAATAGCAACAACATGTGTCTCAGTTTTCAAAGCTTCTGCAAGTATGTGCTTCTAAAGTATGCCGAAAGGCTCCCGAGAAATGGAGTAGCTCTTGCCATGTCCTCTCATGTTTGTTCCCTCACACGAGGATGAGTCACTCTTGCTTTGCTCAACAAATGGTGACGCCCTAGGAGCTATGTGACTCAAGAAAAAGGGCTTCTTTTGCTTCATTTGACAATCCATAAGCCCTAAGGGCTATGCTCGAGAAAGATATGTTAGACTATCCTCAAAGTCTCTCAAAAGGGATGTCAAAAAGCCCTCTTATCATGTGTGCCCGTACTCATTCCCCTAATCAAGGATGGACCTTTCTCGCAATCAATGATGGCACTCTAGGGGCTACGGTCAAGTCTTAAAGGCTCCCTCGGCAAGAAGCAATTCACTTTAATGTCCCCAGCAACATTTCAAGCTTTATACCGAAATGTCTCAAGGGGCTTCGCAATTTACAATATTTTGGGCTACGGCATTACAGTGATACAAGCGAAGGGCAATATTGGGGCTTTGTAATTAACAAGCTTTTGGGCAGTGGTACCTGAGCAATGCAATTTGGGAGTAGTCTTATGGCTCCATGAAAGGGATCAAGCTTCAATGGTCCCTCAACACTTCCAGTCAAAAGGCCTCTTGGTTTTTAATGAAGGATCCGATGATATGAATGAATTTGATGATTCTTGTTAGAACTCACAGCGAGATTCTGAAGGAAGTCTTAGAGAAAAGGAAAAAGATTCAAGATATTAGACTCACCCGGCTGAGTTATAGCGGGCAATGCCAATATGTTAACTCTAGAGACAGAGTTACGGCCAATCCCAATGTTTCTGCAATACAGTACCCCCTTCTCCAAGATCAAAAGCACAGGCTACATCCGAAGATCCGCCGTCGGTTCAACTCAAGAAGACTCGACCAAATATACCGTTCGAGACTTTATCACACCAAGACCTTATCATCTGCAACAACATCACCACCTCCCACGAGACGTCTCCTGAAGACCGTACTACATTTTCAACATGGACCTTCCGCCATTTGGGTATCAACCACAAAAGGGCCATCCATCTCCAAGCAAGAGAAAGAAGGAGATCGCCTTCAAGAGTCCTACCCGATGTGGCATCCGCTCTTAATACAAAGCTAAGCCAATTTGAGGCTTCACACCGAATGATTTCCACATCCCGCCATCTACAAACTTTACAAGCTCGTGACATTTGGGGCTTAGCAATCTCTCAATGCTTGGTATCAATGATCTTCTCTTGGGTCTTGCCCACGTCGACAACAAAAGACAGTTTATTTGAATGGGCTAAGAGTTGATTCATCTTGGGGATTCATAAGCCACTCAAATTTCAGCATTCGAGGGGCTTTACAGTCAGCAACCCCTTGGCATATCGGCATCAATAGTCCTTTTGAAGCCCCATAAACGACAAATCTCTTGGGGCTAGACATCAATTCTCGTTGGACACTGCGGCGACAACATTCAAGCGAGGCAACCCGGACTTCGATTGAACATGACTTGATCTTGGGTTGGCTTTACAAACACACAATGGTTAAAATGGTTCACCCACGAACTAAAAAAAAAATCTTTTTGTCACATGTGTACATATTCTTTCCCTTCTAACCTAAAAAAAAAAAAAAATCTTTTTCTTTTTCTCCTTCTATGTGCAAAAGTATGTGCTTTACTTTGCTTTGCTCCTAGCTTCTCCCCCAGCGTTCTCCACCATCCTTGAACTACGTTGGTCTGATTCCTTCCAAGGGATACGTAGGCAGCCTTTTGGCACGACCAACCCATCATCCAGAATACCATCTCGCTAACACTCCTTCAAAGGCAAGAACAATTCATCACCATCATCATTATCCATCCAAAGCATGGACATTCTTCATCAAAAGCAGCAACATCCTTCAGCAATCCATCCCCAATGAAGCGGCAATGGTAGGTGAAGGTATGAACATCATTCATCTCAAGCAATCTCTGCTTTCAAAAATCACTTCACACACAGAATCACTCTACTTCTCTCTCATACAAACTGCTTTCAAATCACATTGCACCACGAGCACTATTTCTCTTTTCATTTCACACTTCATGCATCTTCTTGCACAAACACATATACCTGCCAAGCACACACATAACAGGTACCACCACGAAGTCAAAAGCATCCGCTACTCAAGGTACTTCATCCCTAGCAGAAAATGGTCCACAGTCAACCATGCCCGCATCCCCACGATAAAGTCAACGTCAACTGCAGCTCTAGACAGCAATTTGGTCCACGGTGATCCCGTAATCAGCAAACGGATCCCGCCTTAGCAAACGGATCTCGCATCTAGCAAACGGATCTCGCATCAGCAAACGGATCCCGCTTCAGCAAACGGATCCCGCATCAGCAAACGGGTCCCGCATCAGCAAACGGGTCCCGCATCAGCAAACGGATCCCGCATCAGCAAATGGGTCCCGCATCAGCAAACGGATCCCGCCTCAGCAAACGGATCCCACGTCAGCAAACGGATCCCGCACCAGCAAACGGATCCCGCACCAGCAAACGGATCTCGCTTCAGCAAACGGATCCCGCACCAGCAAACGGATACCGCACTAGCAAACGGATCCCGCATCAACAAACGGATCCCGCTATATCCTTTCTATATCAATAAATCCGCTCACACAGGGAGCGCACCCCCATCTTTCACAATTTCAAAATTCCCCTCTTTCTTTAAATTGCGGCCGTGGTGGGCCGCCTCAAGCCACCACACCTTTTTAAAAATTTTGTGGCTGTGGTGGGCCGCCGCCTCAAGCCACCACACCTTTTTAAATTTTTGTGGCCATGGTGGGCCGCCTCAAGCCACCACACCTTTTTTTAAAATTTTGTGGCTGTGGTGGGCCGCCTCAAGCCACCACACCTTTTTAAAATTTTGTGGCCGTGGTGGGCCGCCTCAAGCCACCACACCTTTTTAAAATTTTGTGGCCGTGGTGGGTTGCCTCAAGCCACCACACCTTTTTAAAATTTTGTGGCCGTGGTGGGCCACCTCAAGCCACCACACCTTTTAAAATTTTGTGGCCGTGGTAGGCCGCCTCAAGCCACCACACTTTTTTAAAAAAAACAATTGTGGCCGTGGTGGGCCGCCTCAAGCCACCACACCTTTTTAAAATTTTGTGGCCGTGGTGGGCCGCCTCAAGCCACCACACCTTTTTAAATTTTTGTGGCCGTGGTGGGCCACCTCAAGCCACCACACCTTTTTAAAATTTTGTGGCCGTGGTGGGCCGCCTCAAGCCACCACACCTTTTCCATCCACGAAAGCCGCTCACATAGGGAGCGCACTCCTATCCTTTGTAATTTCAAATTCCTGCTTTATCGAGTCTTTGTTTTCTCTTGTCGATGTCCTTGGCGGTTGTCTTTCTTTCATCGGCGCGTTTTGCTTCGCAATCCACGTCGCCGAGGGGCTCTGTAGACACCCCGCTTTGGACCTCTCACCCCGATTGCATACATAGTATTTTTATTTAACTTGTTTTTGTTAATTTCTGTTACTTCCGTTAAGTTCCTAACTGATTCCGTTAGTTTTGGACTAAACTGCATAACAGAGTTAACTTTTAGAGTCATTCTGTCATTCTGTTATTCTCACCCGCGGGCGCCTCCCGTAATAGTCATGGGGCGCGCGCGCGTTTGGTCCAATAGGCCGGACCCGCGCGCTTCCCACTTTGGCAGTAACGGATAGCACCATTTTTCCCTCCCTTTTCTTATTTAGAAAATCTCTTCTTGATCACAAACACCTCCTTTTTACATCCACATTCATTCCCCCTTATTTCATAACTCCCAAATCCTTTATTCTAGCCATTCTTCATAAAAACAAAATATTTTTTTTTTTTATTATTTGATTTTCTTTTATTTATTTCATTTATTATTTTATTTATCTTATTTTCTATTGGTCAATTCCATCTCACATGGATTGATCATTTTCCCTCCAACCTTTCCCTCTCTTTTTTACCTATATAAACACTTTTCTTCTACCTTGGAAAGGGACCTCATTTTTAGACCTTGGCCTCCATTCCTGGACTTTGAATTTCAACACTTTCTCTTTACACAAACTCTCCACAAATTCTCCCAACAAGAGTTTTAACAACAAAACTCTACACAACCATTTGTCTACAACAACAACACTTCCAAGTCAAGGTTTCAAGTTCTCTTTTCTAAAGGTACAATTTTTCTTCTTCTCTTTTATTTTTGTCTTACTAGTATGCAATCCCCATAAAAGGGAATACAACCAAAAGGCCACTTCACTATTGAAGTTTGGCCAAGGTTACATTCCAACATTCCAAACTCCATTTTAATTTACTTTTCATTTCTCTTTATGTAATTGTTTAACAATAATTCAACATGTAATCTTTTAGCATTAAATTAATAAAATCATTCATCTTTTTATTTCCCCTTTTCCTTTATATTATAATTGTTAGCACATTTTTATATTAATTAATTGAAGGACATTTAGCATTAGAACACCAAAAGTAGCAAGACCCGCGTAAGCGGGGCGGAGTGGGTGTTTAAGTACTTCTCACTCCGTTACCTAACCCCCGAACCCATCTTTTCCCAAATCTCTGGTTTTGTATATAAAATTGGCTCTTTTTAGGTTTTTCTTATGTTCCTCTAAAACATAGGTGGCGACTCTTAAAATCATGTAGACATCCTACAGTTGCTTCCCGTAGGATGGACTTTGCCGATAATATCTATGCCCCAACAAGAAAACGACTATGGTGTAGTCATGTTGTACAGTTGCGAAGGTGGAACATGTTGCAGATTAGCATGGAACTGGCACTTGGTGCACTTTTTGACTTTCTCGATGCAGTCTCTTTCCATGGTGGTCCAATAATAGCCAATACAGAGTATCTTCTTAGCTAACATGATCCCATTCATATGGGGTCCACACTCGCCTTCATGGATTTCGTGCATTATCTCTTGAGCTTCGGTCTCGTTTGCACACAAAAGATTGATCCCTTCGTGATGTCTCTTGTAGACTCGGTTCCCAATCAACATATATCTCGATGCTAGTTTTTGCAATGCCACTTGAGATTTTCGATTGCTTTTCTCAGGGAAGGTGCCGTTGAGGAAGTTCATGATGTCCGTGTACCACGGGGGGCTTGTTTGGACTTTGTTGATCTCAATGTTCATGCAATATGCTGGAGTAGTCCTTCTCGTAATTTTGAAGGGTTTCACCATTTTCCCTTTGGGCATTTTAACCAGTGAGGCTATGGTGGCCAGTGCATCGGCAAAGCAGTTCTTATCCCTTGGCAAATAATTGAACGTGACATCTTGGAATTGTTCAATCAACTCTTCCAGGTGTCTACCATACTGTTGGAGAGTCGAGTCTTGGACTTTCCATTTTCCGGATGTATGATTTATAAGGAGCAGAGAATCACCGAATACTTCCATATCTGTAACATTTGTTTCTAGGGCTGCTTCTAGCCCCACTATACATGCTTCATACTGTGAATACGTGAGTTTGAAATCGAGAGTCGCCACATTGTTTTATTTGTTGTTAAAACATTGAGAAAACCATTTATGAGAATAATAGGGTTTGAGGGTCAAATTAAAATAGAAGAAGAATATTAAAGTTATCACTCCTATTGCCCGACTAATCAGTCTTTCTATCATGATCAATGTGTGTGTGTGTGTTAGTGTTTGAGACCGGATCCGAAGATTGCCTACATTCTTCTCATCATGAGAAGCTCAGGTCGGTGTAGTTCATTGATGAATTGGAATGGGAAGAGATGAAGCGGGATCATGCATATAGAGGTGGAAGATTAGGGTTAGAAATAGTTCTTAGATCGTATTAGGGTTTGATGAAACCCTAGGATCATCATAGGCTATGGCATGTGCACATAAATAGGAATTACAATCCTAGATCTAGCATATTATGTATGATAAGACTTAGATCTAGTATAATAATAGGAATATCATGAATACGTATGAATGAACACATAAACATGAAGATCGCTACCCTAGTTATAGCATATATTATGAATCTAGACTAATAACATGAAGAACGCATGAACAACATATGAATATGGATGCATAAACATAATGAAAACATGCATAATATAGATCTAGCATAAGAACATAACAAGAACATAATAAGAAAAGTAAGAAGACTTACCTTGATCGGCAAGAACTAGGGTTGAAGCTTCTTGAAGATTCGAAGAGGCTTCGAGGGAGCCGAAAAGGCTTAAACTAAGAGTTTCCTCATCAGTTTTGACTGTGGAACTCGTAGAATGAATTGTGTTGAAATAATGAACTGAGGTCAGCTATTTATAAGAAAACCTGACCCGAGAAGAGTGGCCGCCCAGCCGGTCCAGTAGATTGGCACGATTTTCGAGATATGCCTATCTGGACTCTGGAGGATGATCAGATAAGCCTATCTTCGATACCTCATCTGATCAGTCGTTGATATCTTCTTATCTGGGCTTTTCGGGAAATCCTGGATAAGTCCTGCGCAGCTCGTAATTACCTGGGAGGTCCCTGTTGTTGGGTTTCGGAGTAACATGCGCAGCGGAAAATAGCATTTAAAATTTTATGAAACCCAAAGCCCATAGATACATTCATATGATTAAATCAAATACTTGCAATATGAATACTAGAAAAACTAACCCTTGATGACTTTGAATTTGGTCTTTGATCTTGGTGGAGAAATTGAAGCTTTAATCACGAACAAGTAAGAACACGAACTTTGAAGATGATGAGCTTCACCCTTTAGCGGTATCCACACCTTGAATGAATATCAAGAACACTTGATCTTGGTTGCTAGACCAAAATTGTGAAACACGTTTTCACAATTAATATGAACTATATGGAATATTATTTTGTGTATTGTTTTGTTCTTCAATCTAGGATATCTTAGAACAAAATAAAACTCTCTCAAACTCTTTGGAGACTTGCACAAAAGCTATGTTGTGTTCTGGCCTGAATTTGGCTGTTTATATAAAAGTTAGACCTATTCCAAATAGGAAACTTGTGTCAAAACCCGTCCAAAATCCTTTTCCTAATAAAATCAGGAAGTCTATCCTGACACACTGTGCGGCCGCCCAAAATCAGGTGTGCGGTCGCCCAAAACATGTGCGGCCGCCCAGCCTGGTTTGTGCGGTCGCACATCAGGATCAGAGAGCCATAATTTTCCAATATAGTCCTTTAAAGATTCGTTCTATTATGTGTGACCCTCTGTAAGGATCCCATCCCTCGGGGCAAAACAAGCAAAGTTCGCACGAGGAAGAAATACCGAACACGGGTAACTTTATTTCCACACAAAAAACGGAGTCGCCACATTAAATTAATTTTAAACCCAATTTAATGAAAATAGTTAGAGATGATGAGTTCGGAGGTCACGTTACACTTTGGGAAGAACTTATACGAATTTCACCCAAAGTGCCTCGGAAAAAACCAAGTCTCCCTAATGTTTGTTGACCAAAATGTGCAAGTGTGTGTATGTGTATTTTAAAAATGGGAGAAATCATCTTGTTTTAGAAAATGAGTTTGGACAAATAATAAAGCATATGAAACAAACATTTTCTTGGGACAAAACCATGTCTTAGATGATTAAAGATTGCAATTTTATCATCCAAGAATGGTTAATTTGAAAGAATTGAAAATATGCATCTTTTCTTAGATCAAACCATGGCTTGGATGAATAAAGATGAGAACTTTATCATCCAAGCGAGGTAATCATTTACAAGTTTTGGCAATAAAGAATTTTCTTAGACTAATCATCACTTGGGAGTATAAAAATTGGGGCTTTATTACCCAAGGGAAATAATCAAGAAAAGACTTGAAATAAAGACTTTGAACATTAAAAATGACATAAATATGAGGTTCTTGACAAGGGCAAGACTTGACATAAATTAAAGTGCTTGAATGGACAAGACTTGCAATATTAAATGACATTAATGTAAAACCCACTCACACTTGCATTAATGTAAATTGCACAAAAACATAACAAGTCTTAGATTAACCATTTGGTTTAGAACCCACACTCATGCATAAAACATGAAGGGCACCATGGATCTCAAGGCTTGGTTCCAAGTTAATAAAAGACATTAAGTAAATGATATTAATTTAACAAATGCTCCTCTCCACTTGGTTCATCATTTTTTGTACACCATAAAGTGTAAGATGAGACCATTGGGATCAAGGGAGCATTTGGATCCAAATCATATAAAGACTACATTTTTTAAGCCCAATGATCAAAGATCATATCCCAAAAAAAGGAAAATAGAATGAGATGAAGAAGAAGATTTCAACAAAATAAAGATTTGATTTTTAAGCAAGCTTGGGGTAAATCATTAATTGATTGACCCAAGTTTGCTTCTTTCCTTTTCCCACTTGGAGATAATGGACTCCAAGATTTTCACTCAACCATGGTTTGTTCACCAATTTACACTAATCACATTAATGAGACCAAAGATGAGAGGGATACTACACTTGGTAGTTATTCACCATCATCTATGGTAAGCCATAACCTCTCCCTAATCACTCAATTTTAGATGAGAGGTAATTTTGGCATAGTAACTTTGCTCCAAGAATCCCCCCTTAAATGGGTAGAGGATGCCTCTATTTATAGTGGGAATTAGGGACTTGTTTTCAATTTGGGGTAACATTTTGGTACCTCAACTATGGACTTGGGCACCAAGCAAAAGGGGGATATTTTCACTTTAATCCCTCAACTATTGTCTTGTGACTTGCTTAGGAGCTAAGCATAAGATGGGTTGGAATTAGTCACAAAATGGGCCCTTAAAATGGGTCATCTTTACTCACAAAATGATCACAAATTGGGTTGAAATTGGATCATTTTTGTGCACAAAATGGAGCACAAAAGGCTGGGCATAAGGTTTTCCAGAAAGGGCATGTGGGTGACCAAAAGTGGGGTGACAAGCCAATCAAAACGTGCCATGAAGTGGCTGTGAGGGGAGGGAGACAAAATCCGGATGAAGGACCAATGGCAGCGAGGCAAGTGGGGGGGGCTGTCGGCGAGTGGCTATCACGCCGAGGACAAGGCGCGTGAGGCTTGGCGGGTTGCCGGCTCAATGGAGAAAGCGCGCTTGGTAGGTGCGCTTCTCAGAAGCTCACGTGCGCTTTGAGAAAGCGCACCTACCAGGAGCGACCGCCTCCCTTCGCATGGCAATTTTCCAGAAATTCCCACAAAGTCCTTTTGGGCTTTGTGGGGATAAAACCCGAGGTCCTTGGACCTTTTTCAATTCCTGAAAGGTCCCTCCCTTTCCTAATATGTTCTAAAAATGACCAGAAAGCCCCCAAACTTCTGGAATGGCTTTATTAATACCCAAAAGGCCCTTGTAACCTAAATTTTACCCAAATCACCCCTAAGTTCCACAACTTAATTATCTTAAGCGCGACGATCCAGATCTGGGTACTTACAGATCCCCTCGGCAACGGCGCTTTCGAAGAAAGCGGGGTTGTCGACAAAAGACAGAATCCCGATCTGGCGAGCTACCAAGATGGGAGAGACGGTGACCAAGGTGGTCGAGTGGCTGGACCCTTATCTTTAAAGGATTCCTACGTATCCCTATCCGAGGGAATCAAGCCAGTCGTAGTTCTGATGAGAGAGTTTAAGGCTACTCGAACCTATAAGAATCCCATTTTGATGGGAGGACGGTATTGCCGATTTGGGTGAGAAATTTCAAGGCTACTCAAACCTATAAGCATCCCATTTTGATGGGAGGACGGCATCGCCGATTTGGGTTAGAGATTTCAAGGCTACTCAAACCTATAGACGACCGTCGAGGTCGGGTAGGGAACTTAGCGTCTTAAGCCTAAGGGTAACCATTCAAGGTCGGGTGGAGAACTTGGCCTCTCAAACCTTTGGGACCTAGGTGGATATTTTTCATCCTTTCCTAAGGAACGGGCGTGACTCTCCTTTGGTCAGAGCGGGTTCGGGCGTGACACTCATTTGGTCAGAGGCAAAGACTCGGGCGTGACACTCATTCGTCAGAGGCAAGGAATCGGGCGTGACACTCATTTGGTCAGAGGCAAAGACTCGAGCGTGACACTCATTTGGACAGAGGCAAGTTTCGGGCGTGATACTCATTTGGTCAGAGGCAAGGTTTGGGCGTGACACTCATTTGGTCAGAGGCAAGTTTCGGGCATGACACTCATTTGGTCAGAGGCAAATTTCGGGCGTGACACTCATTTTCATTTCACAATGGTCGCTCGGGGGACCTAATTTTATCTCACAACGGTCGCTCGGGGGACATAACTTTTGTTTCGCAGCGGTTGCTCGGGGGACCTAGTTTTCATTTGACAACGGTCGCTCGGGGGACCTAACTCTTATCTTTGCTGGGCTTACGTCAGGGACGACCAATCTTCTTGGACATTCAATTTGACTCTCAATGAGTCAAAGTCTAGGCTTGACTCTCCTTTGGTCAACCAAATAATATTTAACTGGGCTTACGTCAGGGATGGCCAATCTTCTTGGACATTCAATTTGACTCTCATTGAGTCAAATTCGGGGCTTGACTCTCCTTTGGTCAACCGGAGGAATTTTCTCGACACTCATTTGGTCGAAGTCCGGATTTGACTCTCTTTTGGTCAATAATTTTTAACTGGGCTTACGTCAGGGACGGCCAATTTTCTGATCATCTTTGCTGGGCTTAAGTCACAGACGACCTAATTTTTGTCTCAGAGGGTCGCTCGGGGGGACCTAAATTTTATCTCAAAAGGGTCGCTCGGGGGACCTAAATTTTATCTCAAAAGTGTCGCGCGGGGGACCTAAATTTTATCGCAAAAAGGGGTCGCTCGGGGGACCTAGACTTTTCTCAAAATGGGTCACGCGGGGGACCTAGACTTTTCTCAAAATGGTCACTCGGGGGACCTAAGTTTTATCTTGAAAGGGTCGCTCGGGGGAACTAAATTTTATCTCAAAAGGGTCGCTCGGGGGACCTAGACATTTCTCAAAATGGTCACTCGGGGGACCTAAGTTTTATCTTGAAAGGGTCGCTCGGGGGACCTAAATTTTATCTCAAAAGGTTCGCTCGGGGGACCTAATTTTATCTCACAATGGGTCACGCGGGGGACCTAGACTTTTCTCAAAATGGTCACTCGGAGGACCTAAGTTTTATCTTAAAAGGGTCACTTGGGGGACCTAAGCTTTTTCAACAAGGGTCACTCGGAGGACCTAAATGTTCTCAAAAGGGGCTTGACTCTCGCTTGGTCAACCGGGTCAACATGGGCTTACGTTTAGGACCGCCTAATTTTTCTCCGGGTCGCGCGGGGGACCTAATTTTTTTTATCTCCTATGGGCTTACGTCACTTGGGGACTGCCGGGAAAAGGCTTTGACCTAAAATGACCACTCCGGGTACAAAGGTTTTCTTAACCTAACATAACCGCTTCAGGTCAAAACTGGTCTTACGTCCACTTCGACTGCCGGGAGAACAACGAATTTGACTCTCATTTGGTCAATCCTAAAGGTTTGGTCAACTTGGCCCTATGGGAGAGGGTTGACTACAAGACTGGTCTTACGTCATCTTTGACTACCGGGAGAACAACAGATTTGACTCTCATTTGGTCAATCCTAAAGGTTTGGTCAACTTGGCTCTATGGGAGAGGGTTGACTACAAGACAGGTCTTACGTCATCTTTGACTGCCGGGAGAACAACGGATTTGACTCTCATTTGGTCAATCCTAAAGGTTTGGTCAACTTGGCTCTATGGGAGAGGGTTGACTACAAGACTGGTCTTACGTCATCTTTGACTGCCGAAGCAAAAGCTCATAAAACTCACCCTCAAATGCCCAATGCAATTTGAAAGGGAAAAACATTATTTTCACAAAATATACCCTCAAATGCCCAATGCAATTTGGAAGGGGACAACAAACACATTTTTTTTCCTTTTAAAATACACCCTCAACCGCCCAATGCAAATTGAAAGGGGATAAGCAAACACATTTTTTTCAAAATATTCATTCCTCAAAGCAAATCTTTTAACGAAGCATGTCAGTCAAATTTTTGATTTTAATTTAACCACGAGGTTTATTACGCATAAAGTCCTTGGGAGTTTCATCCATTCTTTAGGAGTGGTCGGGAGTAGAGGACCCTTTCGTCGTTGATGTTGGGGTAGCCCCATGTCCTTGCAATCGTCAATGTCGGGGTAGCCCTATGTCCTTGTCGTCATTGGGGGAGCTCCATGCCCTTGCCGTTACTGATGTCGGGGTAGCCCCAATGTCATCTCTTGGCCTTTGGCATCGGCGTAGCCCCATGTACTTATGGAGGTAGCCTCAATGTCATCTTTTGACCTTTGGCGTTGGCGTAGCCCCAATATGACCTTTGAAGTGAGGTAAGGAACCCATCCCTTTTTTCATGACGCACCCTTTCTTTTGCCTAGGCCGCCCTTTGCGGGTTTTCAACCTAGCGGGTTACTTTTTTGCATCTTTTATGGCACACCCTGTTTTTTGCCTAGGCCGCCCTATGCGGGTTTTCAACCTAGCGGGTTACTTTTTTGGTGCCTTTCTCTTTTTCCTTTTTTTTATATGAGTGATCCAGCCGACTCGATAGAACGGGGACTTTAAAGTTTTTTTTTTTATGGAGGAAACATGCAAGGGCAATTTATTTGGGAGAGAGTCCCTTTGTTTTGGTGAGCTCTTTGAGCAATTTATCATGACATGGAAGGAAGCCCTTGCTTGACAGAATACAAGTGTTTAGATCTTTCCTAATATGTAGAGAAGAAGACTTGTCAAGACATTTGAAATTTGCCTTAGTTAATATCATCAAATGATTGCTTGAACGAACCATGTCTGTCATTAAGTCAAGATTATAGCAAGCAATTAGCCTTAGCATGTATAAACGTTGTGATCAATTAAGATTAAGATTCGATCGATGGCAAGATCAAAAGGTGTTTATGGGGAATTGGTCCTTGTCCGGTAAATCGGTCATTGATGGGACCGTGGGGGAGAGGCTGGGCTACTTTGGGAAAGCCATGGTTTGACCGTTCTTTCTCATGCTGTGACCGGACCCGAAGGTTGCCTACGTTCCCCTCAGTTTGAGGAGCTCAGGTCGCCGTAGTTCGGCCTTGGGCCGTCTTTTGCTGAAATTGGCTTTCTTTCAATTTGTCTTGGAGGACGTTGTTGCCACTTTGCTTTGCGGTGAACTCCTTGGGATGGACCTCTTGGGGTGAACCCTCTTTGGCGTGAACGGGCCTTTCTTTCCGCCATTTCCTTTCCTTCTTTCCATACATTCATTTCATTTCCCTCTTCTCCTCTTTATTTTTTTATTTTATTTTATTTTTTTTTGCGGGAGAGGGGAAACATTAGCCCCAGCTTGATGTATTGGGCTTTGGCTCCTTTGTAGCCCCTTGGTGGAACGTCCTCACTTCCGGCTTTGTCTTTTGAAGATCCGGGGAGTCCTTTGTCGTGCACACGCAATCACGGTTGAATTTGAGCAACAACATCCTTGCCTTTTTATTGCCTTGGGATGCCTTTGATGTGCATCAGGAATTTGTCTCGGGAAGGTGTATCGGGTTGTGTATCGGAAATGTGTATCGGGAATGTGTATGAGGGAAGACTTGCCATTAATGGTTTCTTCATGTCAATTGATCACAACATTTATTCACATCAAGATTAATTGTTTGCATTTAGCGTTTTTCATTTGTGTTTAGGTCCATTCGTCCTTAATGAGTCGTCATTGACTAGTATGCTTAGAAGCCAATTCATCATTTTGGGGACGTAGCAATCAATTGATAATAACAAGCAAGGCAATTTCAAGGGTAAATGTATATTGCAAATAATGTCTCAAGTCTAGGGAGAAGAGAATGAAAATGACTCTTTTATATAGATAACTTTGTACAAATATGTCCGAGTACGGACCTTTGCAAAAATAAAAAGACACAGCCCAAGACGGACTTTTGGTGAAAGTCTAGATCCTACGAGGCTGGAAAACTCATCATTTTTTTTATTTTTTTTTTAGGGATGGGCTCTTATAAAGTGCGATGGTCCGTTTTCTTCCTCAATTTTTGGAGGGTTTGTCGGCGGCACATTCCATGTCTTCTACGGGGAACTCGGGTTCCTTGTCGTTGGGAAAGACGTCGCGAGGTCTCCACTTGGCTTGGCATTGCAATCGTCGGGCTCGCCTTTGGTAATCTCCTTTTGGTGGCTCCCTTTCAAGGGGCGTAACCTCTCACATGGAATTCGGCGAGGGTACGATCTCCATTTGATGTAGCCGCCTTTGGGCCTCCGAGGCATGGGTCTCTTCTCGTGGACGGTGTCCCAATCCTGCTCACCTGGATGGAAGTCTCAGACGCCAATTCAGAGGTGGGCTCCGTGGTTGATGTTTCCGGTGGACAAGACCTCAAAGGACTTTGGCATTTTAAATCTCGAGGTGAAATTATAACCATGATTTGAGAGGAACACCTCGTTAGTGGATTAGCCTTTTAGACAATAGTTGATCTTTTATTTTAAGAAAACTTGATCTCCGAATTTCTTTTTTTTTTTTTTTTAAATGAGGATTGACACACACATTTTTTTTTATTTGAGTAAAAGACTCACACATTTTCTTTTCTTTTCTTTTTTTTTTAGGATTGACCGGGCCGAAGTTGCCTACGTTCCCCTTACCGTGGAGGAGGGGGTCCCACGCGATGAGAGGCTCAGGTCACCGTAGTTCAGACCGGTTTAGAATTCTAAGAGGAAAAGAAGCACATGACTGACTTCTTGGGAGATAACGGGGATCCATCCAAAGACTTGACTGACTTCCTAGGGGACCGCGCCTAGGGTTCCAACGGAAGTCTTAATGGGGACCTAGGGGACAACGCCTAGGGTTCCTCAAATTTTCAACGGGAAACTTAGCGGGAATCTCGACGGGAATCACAACGGAGAACTAGGGACTATGCCTAAGGTTCCAACGGGAATCTCAACGAGGATCACAACGGGGAACTAGGGACTAGGCCTAAGGTTCCAACAGGAATATCAACGAGGATCACAACGGGGATCACAACGAGGATCACAACGGGGATCACAACGAGATCACGACGGGATCACGACGGGGAACTAGGGACTAGGCCTAAGGTTCCAACGGGAATCTCAACAAGGATCACAACGGGGATCACAATGAGGATCACAACGGGGATCACAACGGGGATCACTACGGGGATCACGACGGGGAACTAGGGACTATGCCTAAGGTTCCAACGGGAATCTTAATGAGGATCACAACGGGGATCACAACGAGGATCACAACAGGGATCACAACGGGATCACAACAGGGATCACGACGGGAATCACGACGGGGAACTAGGGACTAGGCCTAAGGTTCCAACGGGAATCTCAACGAGGATCACAACGGGGATCACAACGAGGATCACAACGGGGATCACAACGGGATCACAACGGGGATCACGACGGGGAACTAGGGACTATGCCTAAGGTTCTAACGGGAATCTCAACGAGGATCACAACGGGGATCACAACGAGGCTCATGGTGGGGAACTAGGGACTATGCCTAAGGTTCAAACGGGAATCTCAACGAGGATCACAACGGGGATCACAACGAGGATCACAACGGGGATCACAATGGGATCACGACGGGAGTCTCGGAGGATAACGGGGATTCGCCCGAAGACTTGACAAAATCACTTAACGGGAGTCTTGGAGGATAACGAGAATCTGTCCAAAGACTTAACAAGATGACGCTTGTTAACGGAAGAATGCGATGTGTCAAAGACAAGAAGCACAAATGGCGTAAACTCATGCAATGCGCAATTATTTATTCATTTAGGTTTAATTTAAAACTCATCTATATTCCTAGATGGTTGGAAAAGATTTCTCTTCTTTTTCACAACTATTCTAAATCCTGGATCAGTGGAGGCCATCACTGTGCCTATAAGCCCCTCGTTTTTCACCTGCCTTGCACACTCCCAAGGATGGACTGTCCCGGGCGAGGGTCCTATAGGGAAAGCGGCTTCCACCGACCAAAATAGATGAACCTAGGGTCTAGTGTATCGCAAAATTCTCAATGCGTGAGCCATTCCTATCATGATTAAGCCCCGGTTAAGATCGAGATTCGTCTTAGGGACTTACGGCATAGCCTCATCTTTGATGAGGGCTCTCGAATATTATCCTTGGGCTTAAGGATGATTAGTATGGACCATTCATTAGGGCTTGATAACACGGTGTCACCCTATCCATAACACATGACTTAGGTTAATTATAGCCAATATTAACGCATAAGTCAAGGACCGGGTCAAAGTTGACCATGGTCACACTTGCTTTCGCAAGGAGTTGTGACTCAGGCATTAAATTGGCCACAATTAATCTCAGACACGTATTAGGGACGTGGTAATGTGAGCTAGACCAAAAACCAACCAAAGTCTCGGTGTTTGTGTGTCACGGACAAGTGTGGTTGACTCGGCTCGGAAGGGGAGGTGGAATGGACCCGTGCGCGCTCGAAGGGAACAAGAGCGCCAATCGAGCTGCATCTGGCATCCGTCCTGGGTTTAAAGGGTATTTGGAACGTGCAAGGTCAAGTGTGCGTAGTGTGACGCCTTTCTATGTTCCCTTTTGAGTCAAAATAGAAATTTTCAATCCATTTTAATATCTTGAGCAATGTATGGACAAGTATGATGAACAAGTAATTTACACAAGTAATCAAACAATGATATGAACAAACAAGAACAAGCAAGTAAGCAAGGCTACTTAACAAGTAAGAATCACAATTTGTACATGGAAGGTTTGTACACAACCAAAGGTTTTTGAAACCAAAATTTTCACATCAAGAACAACCTTTTGAAAATCATTTGCACAAAAAGGTTGTGCACAACCAAAGGTTTTGAAAATCCATTTTTTTAAAAAGAAGGTAAATTTACACAAGGAGAGGCTTTAAATTAGAACCTGGACAAGAAGAAGCAAGATGGCCATTAGAATGTTTCTGCCTTTGCGCAAAATCGTTGAATTGAAACATTCTGTGGGCCCTTCCAAAGTAGCCGTACGGCTATGTCATCCGTTCCATTGTTTTTCTCCAAATTTTCAGCTTCCAATCATTAATCCCCAGTTCATTTCATTCCAGAACAGTTCCATCCCTTCAAAATCAAAACAAAACACACAAAACACACAAATTAGGCACAAAGTCAACAAACGGGGACGGGAGTTTGACCCACACATAAATGTCCCCAAAGCTTCTAAAAAGGATTTTGAGAACATTTAATTCCCCAGTGGAGTCGCCACTGTAAGGATCCCGTCCCTCGGGGAGAAACAAGCAAAGTTCGCACGAGGAAGAAATACCGAACACGGGTAACTTTATTTCCACACAAAAAACGGAGTCGCCACATTAAATTAATTTTAAACCCAATTTAATGAAAATGGTTAGAGATGATGAGTTCGGAGGTCACGTTACACTTTGGGAAGAACTTATACGAAGTTCACCCAAAGTGCCTCGGAAAAAACCAAGTCTCCCTAATGTTTGTTGACCAAAATGTGCAAGTGTGTGTATGTGTATTTTAAAAATGGGAGAAATCATCTTGTTTTAGAAAATGAGTTTGGACAAATAATAAATCCTATGAAACAAACATTTTCTTGGGACAAAACCATGTCTTAGATGATTAAAGATTGCAATTTTATCATCCAAGAAAGGTTAATTTGAAAGAATTGAAAACATGCATCTTTTCTTGGATCAAACCATGGCTTGGATGAATAAAGATGAGAGCTTTATCATCCAAGCGAGGTAATCATTTACAAGTTTTGACAATAAAGAATTTTCTTAGACTAATCATCACTTGGGTGGATAAAAATTGGGGCTTTATTACCCAAGGGAGATAATCAAGAAAATACTTGAAATAAAGACTTTGACCATTAAAAATGACATAAATATGAGGTGCTTGACAAGGGCAAGACTTGATATAAATTAAAGTGCTTGAATGGAAAAGAGTTGCAATATTGAATGACATTAATATGAGGTCTTTGACAAGGGCAAGACTTGACATAAATTAAAGTGCTTGAATGGACAAAACTTGCAATATTGAATGACATTAATGTAAAACCCACTCACACTTGCATTAATGTAAATTGCACAAAAACATAACAAGTCTTAGATTAATCCTTTGGTTTAGAACCCACACTCATGCATAAAACATGAAGGGCACCATGGATCTCAAGGCTTGGTTCCAAGTTAATAAAAGACATTAAGTAAATGATATTAATTTAACAAATGCTCCTCTCCACTTGGTTCATCATTTTTAATACACCATAAAGTGTAAGATGAGACCATTGGGATCAAGGGAGCATTTGGATCCCAATCATATAAAGACTACATTTTTAAGCCAAATGATCAAAGATCATATCCCAAAAAAAGGAAAATAGAATGAGATGAAGAAGAAGATTTCAACAAAATAAAGATTTGATTTTTAAGCAAGCTTGGGGTAAATCATTAATTGATTGACCCAAGTTTGCTTCTTCCTTTTCCCACTTGGAGATCATGGACTCCAAGATTTTCACTCAACCATGGTTTGTTCACAAATTTACACTAATCACATCAATGAGACCAAAGATGAGAGGGATACTACACTTGGTAGTTATTCACCATCAACTAAGGTAAGCCATAACCTCTCCTTAATCACTCAATTTTGGATGAGAGGTAATTTTGGCATAGTAACTTTGCTCCAAGAATCCCCCCTTAAATGGGTAGAGGAGGCCTCTATTTAGAGTGGGAATTAGGGACTTGTTTGCAATTTGGGGTAACATTTTGGTCCCTCAACTATGGACTTGGGCACCAAGCAAAAGGGGGATATTTTCACTTTAATCCCTCAACTATTGTCTTGTGACTTGCTTAGGAGCTAAGCATAAGATGGGTTGGAATTGGTCACAAAATGGGCCCTTAAAATGGGTCATATTTACTCACAAAATGATCACAAATTGGGTTGAAATTGGATCATTTTTGTGCACAAAATGGAGCACAAAAGGCTGGACATAAGGTTTTCCAGAAAGGGCATGTGGGTGACCAAAAGTGGGGTGACAAGCCAATCAAAACGTGCCATAAAGTGGCTGTGAGGGGAGGGAGACAAAATCCGGATGAAGGACCAATGGCAGCGAGACAAGTGGGGGGCTGTCGGCGAGTGGCTATCACGCCGGGGACAAGGCGCGTGAGGCTTGGCAGGTTGCCGGCTCAATGGAGAAAGCGCGCTTGGTAGGTGCGCTTCTCAGAAGCTCACGTGCGCTTTGAGAAAGCGCACCTACCAGGAGCGACCGCCTCCCTTCGTCATGGAAATTTTCTGGAAATTCCCACAAAGTCCTTTTGGGCTTTGTGGGGATAAAACCCGAGGTCCTTGGACCTTTTTCAATTCCTGAAAGGTCCCTCCCTTTCCTAATTTGTTCTAAAAATGACCAGAAAGCCCCCAAACTTCTGGAATGGATTTGTTAATACCCAAAAGTCCCTTGTAACCTAATTTTTACCCAAGTCACCCCTAAGTTCCACAACTTAATTATCTTAAGCGCGACGATCCGGATCGGGGTACTTACACCCTCTAGGATTATACTAAGTTGGCAATGGGTTCCAACATGAATCCATAAGATATGATTAGGTTCTAGCAAACCGTCATACCTACCCAAATAGTATAACTAAATACAAGTTCGCATTCCTTTAGAATATGTCATAATCCCTTTGTCCACGATCTCATTGAACACAAGTCATGGTCAAACGGTCAACTTGTTTTGTTCAATACTTTCTCGATTCCAAATATGTTGAAAATCCAAATGAAATTGATCTAATCAATTCATTTGAGTCCGGCCGAACATTTTCATCAACATCATTACTACGAGAGGCCTAAGCTTGAGATCTCTCTGAAGAGGGACAAATCCATTTAGCTTATTATTCTTCCCTACGTGAATCCGATTATGCCAATCATACACTTTATAACTACCCGGTTAAAGGTAGCATTTGAATATGTCAAACATAATGTTCATCAAGTGGAAGACTATAATAATTTCATGTCTAAGGATTCAAATGACATAACTAATATGAGATATATGTACGACATGGACCATGACAAAAATCTCATATAGCGGGTCATGTCCAGTACCTTATTCCAAAAAAGTACCCATAAATCTAACATGATCATCCCATGATCATTTAGCCTTTATCTAGTGCTTAACAAGTACTAGGGACGGAGATTATTATAAGTAAACATGAACACCAATAATAATCAAGACATCTCTTTATTGATATGAAATAAATGATAACAATTACAACGTTTATTAAACATGCCTAGGGCACACTACCAACACCTGTGAGTTCTAGAATGCCTAATAACTCATTTTCAGGTTGGGTACTAACAGTAGCCCCTCGGCGACGTTTCTTGCAAGGCAATGGAGGGTCGTCGACTAAGAAAGGAACCGATCTGAAGCATGAGTTCCAAATCGAGAGAGGAGTGAGAAAGAATGTGACCAGGTTGGTCGGGTGGCAGAACCTTTGTCAGGCTACCTACGTATCCAAGAGGAATCAAGCTAGTCGTAGTTCGAGACCTGTGGGGAATGAAATAAATGAGACGCCGTCCTTCGCTGGGGATAATCAAGCATTCATCAGACAATAAAGTCACGTGGACCCTACTGGGGAGGAAAAGCAAAAAAGAAACGAGACATTGTCTTTTCGCTTGAGATCGACAAACATTCGTGAAGCAATAAAGTCGTTGCAAATGGACTCTATTGGGGAAAGGAGGGAAGGGCATACGCACGGCTCGACAAGAAGTTTTAAGAATCGAGAAAAGAATTAGGGATAAATTCTAACTTCCTATAGAGCGCATGTAATCAATTTATAGACTGGCCTGAAGGATTAGGGCTACGGAGGTTCCGACCTTTCATTATGGATTGATTTAGAAATTTTATAGAGGATTTCTTAACCCAATTTTAGAACCTTTAGAAATTTTATAGAGGATTTCCGAACCCAATTTTAGATTTTAGAAAATTTATAGAGGATTTCTTAACCCAATTTTAGAAATTTTATAGAGGATTTCTTAACCCAATTTTAGATTTTAAAAATTTTATAGAGGATTTCTTAACCCAATTTTAGATTTTAAAAATTTTATAGAGGATTTCCTAACCCAATTTAGAAATTTTATAGAGGATTTCCTAACCCAATTTAGATTTTTAGAAATTTTATAGAGGATTTCTTAACCCAATTTTAGATTAATTTAGAAATTTTATAGAGGATTTCCTAACCCAATTTAGAAATTTTATAGAGGATTTCTTAACCCAATTAGGGTTTACGGAGGTTCCGACCTTTAATTTATAATTTTTAGGGTTTAGGACCTTCAATTATAGATTAATTTCGAAGATTAGGGTTTACGGAGGTTCCGACCTTTAATTTATAATTTTTAGGGTTTAGGACCTTCAATTATAGATTAATTTTGAAGATTAGGGTTTACGGAGGTTCCGACCTTTAATTTATAATTTTTAGGGTTTAGGACCTTCAATTATAGATTAATTTTGAAGATTAGGTTTACGGAGGTTCCGACCTTTAATTGATAATTTTTAGGGTTTAGGACATTCAATTATAGATTAATTTTGAAGATTAGGGTTTACGGAGGTTCCGACCTTTAATTTATAATTTTAGGGTTTAGGACCTTCAATTATAGATTAATTTTAAGAATTTTGGAGGCCTTCTGGGCCGATTTGGAATTTGTTGGTGTAAGATACCTTTCGTTTATGTTTTAAGCTTTGTGAAGTTTGAGTGTAAATTACCTATAGTTTAGGGTTTGATCTTAGAGATGTTTTGGATGTGAATTTCCCAATGTTTGGGCTTAAATGTGTTAATCTTGATTTGATTGTAAATTACCCAAAGTTTGGGGTTAAAATGATTCGTATTAAACGTAGAGGTTTACTCGTGATTTACCCATGGTTTGGGGATCGATTGAATTTTTCTTTGGTCGTAAAGATTTTGATTATAAGTTACCCAAGATTTGGGGTTTTAAGTGAATTTTAGTTGTATTTTACTCATAGTTTGGGGCTTAAATGAATCTTATGTAGATTGCAAAGATTTTAATTTGTAGATTACCCAAATTCGGGGTTTATTTGCATTTTACTTTGATTGTAAAGATTTTGATTGTGAATGACGCAAGTTCGGGGGTTCAAGTTAATTCTTGTTGATTTGTAAGAGTTGTAATTGTAAGTTACCCAAGTTCGGGGTTTTAAATATTAACCGTAGAGGGTTTTAATTGTGAATTTCTCTTAGTGTAGGATTTGATTGTGAGTTATTTTGGAGCGAGGGACTTGATTGGAATTTACCTTGCATGAAGGGTTTGATTGTTGATTACTTCGAACGAGAAGGTTTAATTACTTCGAATGAGAAGGTTTGATTGCTAATTACTTCTAACGAGAAGTTTTGATTGTTAATTACTTCTAACGAGAAGGTTTGATTGTTAATTACTTCTAACGAGAAGGTTTGATTGTTAATTACTTCGAATGAGAAGGTTTGATTGTAATTTACCCAAAGTTACGGGGTTTGGATTTGGATGATGTTAAGTTGAGGTGCTTTGTTTGCAAATTACCCAAGATATGGGGTTCGAGTGAGTTAGTTGTAAGTTGTTTTAAGTAAGTGAGTTGACTGTAATTTACCTTGAATGAATGGTTTGATTGTAAATTACTTCGAATGAGAAGGTTTGATTGTGAGTTACCAAAAATTTTGGGTTTAGCTTGAAGTTGTAGTGCTTTATTGCAAATTACCCAAGATAGGAGGATTTATTTGTATTTTATCCGAGGTTTGGGGTTTCAATTGTAAATTACCCAAGGTGTGGGGTTTTGTTTGATTAATTTGTTGAATGTAAGGGATTTAGTTGTTGATTACCCAAGGTTTGGGGTTTAAGTGAATTTTCTTTGATTATAAAGGTTTTGATTATAAGTTACCCAGGATATGGGGTTTTGGTTGTAAATTACTTCGAATGAGAAGGTTTGATTGTTAATTACTTCGTACGGGAAGGTTTGGTTGAATTAATTTTGTACTTAAGGTTTAATGACCTTAAATTGGGGTTTTCATGAAGCTTGTAGATTTTGACCCAAGTTGATTGATTTATTTGTATAATGTATTGATTTTAGTGGTTTTGTTAAAAACGCAATTTTTGTGTTAAGTAATTTTTGGTCAAAAAATGTTGTAATCTTTGACTGATTTTTTGACTTGGTTGACTTTGTTAAAAGTGCTTTTTTGTGTTTGACTTTTGTTAGGGTATATGGGTGTAATGTACATTAGCGTTTCGTTGAGAAAGCTTATTTTGGATGAAGTTATATTTTTGTCCGTTAATTATTGAAATGCTTTCGGACTTGTTCGGAGTTGACTTTGTCTTGGATTTGTTTTGAGTTGACTCGTCTTGGATTTGTCTTGAGTTGACTTGTCTTGGATTTGTTTTGAGTTGACTTGTCTTTTCCTAGGTAGACTAGGGTTTTTATTGTGAGTTATTTATAGTATTCGTTGGGAATTTTGGGGATTCTCTTAATGCAACAATTTATATATGAGCATGCATCATAAGATAAATTGCTAGATTGATTGCATACCTTTGTTGTGTATACCTGTCTGTGCTTGCATGTTGTATTGCCGCCTTTGAAGTCGAGGGGCTCATGTAGCATTGTGCATAGCTTGTGGGAAAGGACTTCCAGAGACTGTACAGAGCAAGGTGCGGGTTACCGGCTTGGGTTTATTCTTTGAGAGCTTGACTGGTCAAGAAGAGTTGACCAAGAGAACCTATCTGTTCATGGCACTACGGGAGCATTTGTGGGATACCACCCAAACATTCCACCTTGGTTGGGGAGAGGTTATGGTGGCTCCTTCGGACTTCACGGCTCTTACCGGGTTGCGGTTCACATGTAGCCCTAGTGTGGAGTGCTGATACCTTGATTTCCGATGGGAGTACGGATGGACTTCCGAGCTTGATTACACCGATAATAGGAGTGGTGCGCTTGGGGGCAACATGAGGAGATGCTGGTGGCTCTTGAGGTAGGAGTCGGTGATGTAGAGGCAACTTCCCATCTTTGCTAATGCCGGTACTACGGTGATGATTCCGCTGTTTGGATGCCCAATGGACTTGGATGTAGTGAACAGACTTGCTTGTGGAGCAACAGGTTTGACGAACTTGTACCGTTCTTTAGATCGGAGTTATCGGTCTCAGTTGGAGTCAGTAGACTGCTTACACTTTTTTTTGGAGGTATGAACCGTTCTTTGTCTGTTTCCGGTTTTAGTCTCTTCTTGTTGATGACTTACCCATGTAGTGTTGGGCCTATGAGATTCTTGCTATGGGTCGGTTTGGGACGACCAATGCTTGATTGCCGTACCTTGTTGATGGGCGCCAAGTTGCAGGAGTATAGGGAAACGAGACGTCTTGGCACTATACTTAGGCTTAGTTTGAAGACTCTTCTGGGGGGGACCCTGTCCGAGAGACATGACATTCCATCCGTGGGTGGTGCTAGACTTTGAGTTGCTTGCTGCAGCGGCTTATTGAGGCGACGGGCCAGAGAAGGCTGTTGATCGGCTACAGCGTAGATGTCCTTTATTCGGGTGATAAGGCACGAGCCTAGGATGGAGTAGGTAGTGTCTACTTGGTTTTCGGTGGATCCTCTGTGGTCTATGACTATTTCAACATCTTTGTCTGACCGGGTTAGGTTAACCAAGGGCCTTGATGCTAGACAGTTTGTCATAGGGGGAGTCTTGTATGATGACTTCGTTCGGACGCACCTTGAGGCTCACACGTTGTGGTAAATGAGAAACTGTGGGTGATCATTCAGAGGCATCACAGGAAAGTGGCGAAGGTCATTCGGCAGTTGGCGGAGTGTGATGTTTCTAGTCACGGTGATGATGGTGCTTCGACCGGTAGGTATCCCCCTATGCGGAAGTGGACTCGGGGTGACGCTAGTGAATCAGCCTCTTAGTTTCTGCATTTTGTTAGTTGTAGCACAGACAGTAGAATAGTATATATATACATGGATGTATAAAGATTTACATTATGATATGTACAGTAGCATGCAGCATGTAGAGTAGCAAGTAGCACGTAAATGGCATGTAGCGTGTAAATAATGTGTAGCACGTAGAGTAGCACATAGCATGTAAATAGCATGTAAATAGTATAGGAGTGCATTACACAGGCAAAGGGTACCCTAGTTGGGTTAATAAACTATTTGACTTCTATTGGTGCGAGTTGCCTAAAGGAGATCTAGGGCTTTAGACCTATGAGGATGGGATGCAGGATCCAAGGGTGTCCTAAGGTGTAGGACCGAGTCAGTTAGGACATCACGGAGATGAGACAAAAGATAATTTATAAATTAGTGGAGACCGAGTGTGCGGGTTTATAAACAACGTGTCGTGATAGAAAGCACTTTTGAAAATGTAACAACTTTATAAAAATGCCTTATAATTAATTACAATCTAATTAATTCAAGTACTTGTCCTTCGTTAGGATTTGTTGATTAGGGTAGTCCTTCGGGTGAGTAAGATTTCATCGGGTTACCGGTGATTTCTGAGTAGCCAGGCAGTTGTCCTAACTTTGTTTGAAAAAGCCCCAGTTTGAATGGGGGGCTCTTGAGAGAGGTGAACCATGTCGAACTTCGGTGGAGATAACCTTTCATAGAGAGTGATCATGTTGGCGCGTCGGTAGTTGGTCTAATTCTATTGGTATAGCCCCAGTTTGGTGAGGGTGTTAGAAATAGGTCATCCATGTTGAGCTTCGATGGAGAGAGATGACCTTCTGCAGGGAATGATCTTGTTGGAGTATCAGTACTCGGACAAATTCCATTGAGACAGCCCCAGCTTAGCGAAGGCATAAGGTGGGGGAATCCTACCTCCTTTTAGACGCACCCTATTTTTTCTCTAGACCGCCCTTATGGGTTTTCAATCTAGGTGGGTATATTCTTTTAGCGCCCTTTTTTTTTTTTTTAATTTCAGTCGACTCTAAATAAAGTAAAAGACAGAAACGTACAGACGAATTGCAGGAGCCTTTTGTTATAGTGAGAGAAGAGAGAGAAAGAGAGAACAAGAGAGGGAGTTCTCACATTTAGACCTTACAGGAAGTATGTGTATAAAAGGAAGGAAGCCCCTGCTTGACAGAAAGTAAGTGTTTAGCTCTTTCCTAGATTGTAGAACAGAAGACTTGTCGAGACATTTGAAAATTGTTTTATTCAAAATTGTCTTTTGATTGCTTGAGAATGGACCTCTTTGATTAGTTACGTATCTTATGACAATGTTTTAGACAAGTAGTCTCGAAATAATAAATGCCTTGATTAATCGAGAAAGAGAATAGAAATTGTAGTGTATGGGGAAGCAAGAAAAGAATGAAAGTTGTCTCAAAGTGGGTTGTATATATTTTGTGGACCGCTCCAATGGGGTTGCCTACGTTCCTCTCGGTGTAAGAGGCTCAGGTCCGCGTAGTTCGAGGATGATCCAGTTGAATGATTGATACCGGGTTCGAGTGGTGGTTTGCTCCATCGTTGCTTTGGACTGCTTCGTATGTTGTTGTTGCTTTGGACCGCTGCCGTCGAATTGAGTTGAACTCCTTTGAAAAGGAAGAAAAATAGAAAATAATAAATGAAAAGAAAGTGGGACTTTTACTTTTCCTATGATGATAGCCCCTTCTATTTTTCTTTGTTTGCTTTATTTTTGCGCACACCCTTATTTTTGCCTAGGCCGCCCTTGCGGGTTTTCAACCTAGCGGGCTTCTTTTTGTGTGTGCCTTTGCTCTAATTTTTGCCTAAGCATCCCGTTGTGGGTTTCGACCTAGCGAGCTTTCTTTTTTTTTACTTTTTTTGTCGCGACCCCGGACCCCGCGGGCCCGGGACCGCGATCTGGACGTCGACTTAAAACCAAAACTGACAAATACCGAAGTTAAAAATTCCATTTGATACCAAAAGGTAATGATCCAAAGTTTTACAAATCAAAGTTTGATAAAAACCAAATACAACTATCATAAACTTCCACAAGTTTATGCCCAACAAAATACAATTATACAATTCTTAATGACGTCATTGTTTGGTACGACTACCCTAAAATGGTTACACATTTACATAATGTAAACCAACCTATATCAACCTTCCCCAAAAGAATGGATCCACACTCGACGTCCTCTTTCTCGTGATCAGCGAGACTAATCCTTAGCACCTGGGGGGGGGGGGGTTAAGGAAAAACAAAGATAAAAGAAAAGGGGTGAGATAAATCTCAATAAGTTACTAATGCAGCTACATGACATGCTAAGATGCAAGAAGCAATAAGCAATAATAAATATCACATAGCACATAGCATTTATCACATAACAGATAGCAGCGGAATTAAACACATAACAAAGGATATAGCCAAGGTTTTCCAAACTGGTACATCCAAATAAAGGATCGCTGCGCAGCTTCAATAATCAACAATTCATCATCTTCATCATAGCATGAAAGCCGAAGGGAAAACCCCGGTACCGGAACCAATAACATAAAAGTGTCACGAGGGACAAGGACCATGACACAAAGTCATGCCCGTTAGCCAGATACATTCACAAAGGAACGCTGACTTATCCTTTCCAAGGCCAATCTGGAGAAGGGGTATAGTAACGGCAAAACAATGGTCAACATTATAATGGACTTGGCTTTGCCATTATAATCCTTCCCATCGCCCGATGCAACAAATATGCCAGCTGGGCTTCCAATTAAATGCTAAGTAATAATAATTTTGCATGAATGCACAACTTAGGGTTCCAAAGTAGGGAACCATTCCAATTAGATTACCACAACGGTAAACCAATCCAACACGCACATCAAAGATGCCCAACATTACCAAAACGGTACTTAAATAAGTTTCACATCATATTTATTCACAAAAGAATCAAATCCACACAATAAAGTGTTCCACGGTGTTATCTTAAGTTAATTAGAAGGATTAAACCTAAACTAGTTAAGCCATTTGGTTTAAACAAGCAAAAAGATCAAATTCCTGGAACAGGGGCGGGCGGGCGCTTGGCATGGGGCAGGCGGGCGCCTGAATGACCAGAAGGTCTGGCCATTAGAAACGGGTATATAGGCGGGCGCCTGGTCCAACCCAGGCGGGCGCCTGGTCTACGGGCTGGGAGAAATTCCCAGCTGGGTTCATCAATTTTCCTTACCATTTTCACAAATCTTTCAATCAAACTCAACCAATAAGATCCTCAAGGTACCCAAACCATAACTAACCAACAAAGGGACCTTAACAACACCATTTATTAACCAAAACCAAGAATCAAACCCAACATTCATCAATTCACCATTTTTAACCAAAAACTCACATAAATTCCAAACAAATTCAAAACCCAACCAAACTTCAAATATAACATATTAAGCATTATCTAAACATGATATGAACATTTTAGCATTAAAATGGGGGAAAAGTAACTTACTTGGATTTTCTCAAAGTTGATGGATTTCGATTCTTTTGGCTTCCTACGATCCTATCGACGATCTAAACATGTTTCACGTTTTAAGAAATGAATTATAATGAGAGGAAGAAGGAGTAAATGAAGAGAGAAGATAAAGAAGAGAACTTACCCAAAATTGCTAGAGAGAGGAAGAGAGTTGTGCTGGGAATGGGGGTGGAGTGAGTGAGTGAAAGAGTAGGGTGAGGGAGGAGAGAGGGAGTAGGGAGGGAGTAATTTGAAATGATACATCTAGCCCCCTTCCCCCACCAACTAGCACAATTACTTACACTCCCGACTAACAATTAAGACTCAACACTTCCACACTACCCCAAATAACTCGAATAAAATGCTAGGCACAATTTATTATGACACATAAAATGCACACATAAATATTTAAATAAATAATAATTTAAATAAATAAATAAGCAAATAATTAAATAAAAATCATTTAATTACTAATAAAATATAGCCTATATTTCGGGTCGTGACATTCACTCCCCCTTAAAGAAAATTCGACCCGAATTTTAACGAGACTCACCTTAACAAAAAGCCACGAAAATTTCATCTCGATCTCATCACGAAGCTCCCACGTCGACTCCTCGATGTTATGATTCCTCCAAAGGACTCTAACCAACGCAATGCTTTTGTTCCTCAACTCTTAAACTTTAGAATCTAGGATCCGAACCGGTCGTTCCTCATAAGTCATATCTGGCTCAATATCCTCCGGCACCTTCGGTAACACGTGAGATGGATCATGAACATACTTCCGAAGCATAGAAACGTGGAAAACATCATGCAACCGGTCCAAGGATGGCGGTAACGCAAGACGATACGCTAGAAGTCCAACCTTTCCCAAAATCTCAAACGGACCAATAAACCTCGGAGCCAATTTGCCTTTCTTCCCGAACCTACGAATACCCACCTTCGGAGACACTTTCAAGAACACCAAATCACCAATCTGAAAACTAAGATCTCGCCTTCGGTTGTCTGCGTAGCTCTTATGTCGACTCTGGGTTGTTTTCAATCTATCCCGGATAACTCTAACCTTTTCAACTGAATCCTGAAGCAAATCAATACCCACGATCTTCGCTTCACCAACCTCATCCCAACAAATAGGTGATCTACACTTTCTTCCATACAAGGCCTCAAACGGTGCCATCTCGATACTAGCCTGATAACTGTTGTTGTAAGAGAACTCCACTAACGGTAGGTGCGAATCCCAAGAATCGGAAAAGTCTATCGAACAAGCTCGCAACATATCCTCCAAAATCTGAATAGTCCTCTCGGATTGACCGTCGGTCTGAGGATGAAAAGCTGTACTGAATCGCAAATCTGTACCAAAGCTTCCTGAAACGCCTTCCAGAATCTAGAAGTAAACCTCGGGTCTCGATCTGACACGATGCTAACCGGAACCCCATGCAATCTAACGATCTCATCAATGTAAAGGGTCGCAAGCTTCTCCATCGAATATCTGATATCAATAGGCAAGAAATGGGCACTCTTGGTCAATCTATCCACTATTACCCAGACACTGTCATACTTCCTACGGGTACGAGGTAGTCCCGTAACGAAATCCATAGTCACATGCTCCCATTTCCATTCCGGAATCTCTAACGGCTGAAGTAATCCCGCGGGTCTCTGATGCTCGGCTTTGACCTGCTGACACGTTAAACACTTCGAAACATACTCGGCTATTTCCCTTTTCATATTAATCCACCAAAATTGTTGCTTCAAATCCTGATACATCTTCGTACTACCCGGATGAATAGTATATCTCGATTTGTGACCTCATCAAGAGCTCTCTGTTTAATTCCATCAACATCCGGAACACACAAACGACCACGGAAAGTCAACACTCCACTCGAGTTAATAGAAAAAATCCTCGAAATTCTTTTCCTTCAATTTACCCATTATCTTCACCAACTCAGGATCTTCTTTCTGAGCTTCCTTTATCCTCTGAATTAGGGTCGGAGATACCCTAATATTCGCAAAAATAGCCCCATGTCTCGATTCACGAGGAGACCAATCCCGAACATCCTCAAGCATTTTCCATTCATGAACCATCATCGAAGCCACATAAGACTTTCTACTAATCGCATCGGCTACCACATTCGCCTTCCCCGGATGATAAGAAATCGTACAATCATAATCCTTCAATAATTCCATCCATCGGCGCTGTCGGTTGTTCAATTCTTTCTGGGAGAATAGGTACTTCAAACTCTTGTGATCGGTAAAGATCTCAAACTTCGCCCCATAAAGGTAGTGCTTCCACTTGTGCAACGCAAATATAATAGCCGCTAACTCCATATCATGAGTCGGGTAATTCTGTTCACTAGGGGTCAACTTCCTCGAAGCATAAGCAATTACTTTCCCATTCTGCATCAACACACAACCCAAACCCTCTTTCGAAGCATCACTGTAAATCACTAGGCCATCGCTCCCATTAGGCAAAGTCAAGATCGGTGCGGTAGTCAACCTCTTCTTCAATTCCTCGAAACTCTTGTCACATTTCTCGGTCCACACAAACGGAACATTCTTCCGGGTCAACTGAGTCATCGGAGTAGCGATCCTCGAAAACCCCTCAATAAATCTTCGGTAATAACTGGCTAAACCCAGAAAACTACGAATCTCGGTCACTGACTCGGGTCTCTTCCAATCCACTATGGCTTCAATCTTTGAAGGATCCACAGAAATCCCATCTTTCGAAATAACATGACCCAGAAATGACACCTTCTCGAGCCAAAATTCGCATTTACTGAACTTCGCAAATAATTTCTCCCTCGCAAGAACGGATAAAACTGTCCTCAAATGCTGCTCGTGCTCCTCTCGGGATTTCGAATAAACAAGAATGTCGTCGATGAAGACTACCACGAACGAATCAAGATAGGGACGGAAAATCCGGTTCATCAAATCCATAAACACGGCCGGCGCGTTCGTCAACCCAAACGGCATAACCAAGAACTCATAATGACCATAACGAGTGCGAAAAGAAGTCTTCGGAATATCCTCCGATCGAACCTTCAACTGATGGTACCCACTCCTCAAATCAAGCTTGGAAAACACAACGGACCCTTGAAGCTGATCAAATAAATCATCGATGTGCGGTAGAGGATACTTATTCTTCACCGTAACCTGATTCAACTTTCGGTAATCGATGCACAATCTCAACGAACCATCTTTCTTCCGCACGAATAAAACCGGTGCTCCCACGGGGAAACACTAGGGCGGATAAACCCTCGATCAAGCAACTCTTGCAACTGAACCTTTAATTCTTTTAACTCTGCAGGAGCTAACCTATAAGGCGCTTTCGAAATTGGAGCCGTACCCGGCAAAGATCTATACAAATTTCTATCTCACGATCGGGAGGCATATCATACTCGGTAGAGAAAACATCGGGAAATTCCCGAACTACTCGAACACTATCCAAACTAGGGGATTCTTTCCTAGTATCAAAAACACTAGCCAAATACCCCTCACAACCACTATGCAATAATTTTCTCGCTTTCATAAAAGAAATTAAGCGAACCTTTCTACTCAGAGGACTAGCCTCAAACATAAATTTAGGCACATCGGGAATAGAAAAGTAACAGTTTTCTTACGGCAATCAACAGAAGCATGAAACTTGCTCAACCAATCCATACCCAAAATGACATCAAAGTCTTGGATAGGAAGAACCACCAAATCCGCACAAAGGACACGACCACAAATAACCACATCACAAGCACGAAAGACTCGATCAGAAATCAAGCATTCTCCTATAGGGGTCGACACCTCTAGCACGTACGGTAAAGACTCGAATGCAGCATTTAACATGGAAGCAAATTGCACAGAAATGTATGAATGAGATGATCCTGGATCTACTAACGCTCGTGCGCTCACATTAGACACAAAAACAATACCTCCAATAACGGATGGATCATCGGTAGCTTGTTGTTGATTCATGGCAAAAACCTTCCCTTGAACTTTGGGCTTCCCAGCGGCATCCCTTTTCTGACCTGATTAGTACCAACTCCTGACCCGGATGACTGACCTCGGTGCCTCGTGCAGTCTCTCGCAAAGTGCCCCATTTCACCACAATTGGTACACTTGCCTTGCTTTTTCCAACACCTATCCTCCGAATGGCCTACCTTCTGACAAAGGTACAAGGCTTCCTATTCTGAATCCCCGGAGTAGTACCCGGATTCCTCGGTGTGATTTGCCCCTTAAACTGAGATTGTCCCCCAAAATTACCTCGGTTATCGGAACAGTGTTGTGGCTTGCTTTGTGCTCCTTGCTTACTCGGGTTAGCTACCTCGGTCTTCCTCTTATGTTCCCCAATATCTTGCTCTATCAAATAGGCTCGGTCCACCGCATCTTGGAAAGTCACAATCCGTTGGGCAATAAGTTGAGTACGGATGGAGGTCTTCAATCCCCGAATGAATCTCATAGCTTTTTGTTCCTCGGTCCTCACCAAATAGTCGCAATACCGGGCTAATTCTATGAACTTAGCCGAGTATTGTGCTATAGACAACACACCTTTCTCTAGGTTGAGTAGCTCGATCTCCTTTCGGTTTTGATCAACAACCGGAATGAAATGCTCCTTGAATTTGCGCACAAACAACTCCCACGCATACACCGTGTGAGTATCATCCCAAGTAGCTTTAACACTCTTCCACCAATGCTCGGCGGCACCCACAAGCTTATAAGCCGCAAACCGGACCTTGTCCTCATCCGAACACCCAAATACATCATAAATCTTCTCCATACACTCAATCCACAACTCAGCCTTCCTTACATCGGGCTCCCCATTGAATTCAACCGGTTTCAATTTCAGAAATTGCTCCAAACCATAACGGGGTGGTGCTTGCTCTACCCTCGGACCTTGAACATGTATGGCCTTCATGGCCGCCTCAAACATGCCTTGAAACATGGCACGTGCTTCTTCCCTTATGTCATTCTGATTCTGTGCACCACTAGTACCTCCTCTGTTTCTTCTTCCAGACATTGAGAACAATTACTTGTATAAAACATCAACCGTTAATCACTCCACACACTACTACCCACCTAGGTCATACTAATCCACCTAGACTTATACTTAGAGCTAATGCCATAGCTCTGATACCAACTGTCGCGACCCCGGACCCCGCGGGCCCGGGACCGCGATCTGGACGTCGACTTAAAACCAAAACTGACAAATACCGAAGTTAAAAATTCCATTTGATACCAAAAGGTAATGATCCAAAGTTTTACAAATCAAAGTTTGATAAAAACCAAATACAACTATCATAAACTTCCACAAGTTTATGCCCAACAAAATACAATTATACAATTCTTAATGACGTCATTGTTTGGTACGACTACCCTAAAATGGTTACACATTTACATAATGTAAACCAACCTATATCAACCTTCCCCAAAAGAATGGATCCACACTCGACGTCCTCTTTCTCGTGATCAGCGAGACTAATCCTTAGCACCTGGGGGGGGTTAAGGAAAAACAAAGATAAAAGAAAAGGGGGTGAGATAAATCTCAATAAGTTACTAATGCAGCTACATGACATGCTAAGATGCAAGAAGCAATAAGCAATAATAAATATCACATAGCACATAGCATTTATCACATAACAGATAGCAGCGGAATTAAACACATAACAAAGGATATAGCCAAGGTTTTCCAAACTGGTACATCCAAATAAAGGATCGCTGCGCAGCTTCAATAATCAACAATTCATCATCTTCATCATAGCATGAAAGCCGAAGGGAAAACCCCGGTACCGGAACCAATAACATAAAAGTGTCACGAGGGACAAGGACCATGACACAAAGTCATGCCCGTTAGCCAGATACATTCACAAAGGAACGCTGACTTATCCTTTCCAAGGCCAATCTGGAGAAGGGGTATAGTAAGGGCAAAACAATGGTCAACATTATAATGGACTTGGCTTGCCATTATAATCCTTCCCATCGCCCGATGCAACAAATATGCCAGCTGGGCTTCCAATTAAATGCTAAGTAATAATAATTTTGCATGAATGCACAACTTAGGGTTCCAAAGTAGGGAACCATTCCAATTAGATTACCACAACGGTAAACCAATCCAACACGCACATCAAAGATGCCCAACATTACCAAAACGGTACTTAAATAAGTTTCACATCATATTTATTCACAAAAGAATCAAATCCACACAATAAAGTGTTCCACGGTGTTATCTTAAGTTAATTAGAAGGATTAAACCTAAACTAGTTAAGCCATTTGGTTTAAACAAGCAAAAAGATCAAATTCCTGGAACAGGGGCGGGCGGGCGCTTGGCATGGGGCAGGCGGGCGCCTGAATGACCAGAAGGTCTGGCCATTAGAAACGGGTATGTAGGCGGGCGCCAGGTCCAACCCAGGCGGGCACCTGGTCTACGGGCTGGGAGAAATTCCCAGCTGGGTTCATCAATTTTCCTTACCATTTTCACAAATCTTTCAATCAAACTCAACCAATAAGATCCTCAAGGTACCCAAACCATAACTAACCAACAAAGGGACCTTAACAACACCATTTATTAACCAAAACCAAGAATCAAACCCAACATTCATCAATTCACCATTTTTAACCAAAAACTCACATAAATTCCAAACAAATTCAAAACCCAACCAAACTTCAAATATAACATATTAAGCATTATCTAAACATGATATGAACATTTTAGCATTAAAATGGGGGAAAAGTAACTTACTTGGATTTTCTCAAAGTTGATGGATTTCGATTCTTTTTGGCTTCCTACGATCCTATCGACGATCTAAACATGTTTCACGTTTTAAGAAATGAATTATAATGAGAGGAAGAAGGAGTAAATGAAGAGAGAAGATAAAGAAGAGAAGTTACCCAAAATTGCTAGAGAGAGGAAGAGAGTTGTGCTGGGAATGGGGGTGGAGTGAGTGAGTGAAAGAGTAGGGTGAGGGAGGAGAGAGGGAGTAGGGAGGGAGTAATTTGAAATGATACATCTAGCCCCATTCCCCCACCAACTAGCACAATTATTTACACTCCCGACTAACAATTAAGACTCAACACTTCCACACTACCCCAAATAACTCGAATAAAATGCTAGGCACAATTTATTATGACACATAAAATGCACACATAAATATTTAAATAAATAATAATTTAAATAAATAAATAAGCAAATAATTAAATAAAAATCATTTAATTACTAATAAAATAGAGCCTATATTTCGGGTCGTGACATTTTTTTTATTTACATATTGAAACGTTGGGCCAGATGAGCCCTTAGTTCGCTTTCGTCTTTGGGAAGTAGATCTTGTAGATGGGGTTTGAACAGCCCCTTGCATTTCGTTGACATCTTCGAGGAGGACAGACAGCCCCAGTATGTCGTCATGGGAATGGACGGCTTTTGTAGGGACGCTTCTTCGATGGTGAGCGGCTCTGCAGACATCGTCTTCTTTATGCGAAGGTGGAAGTGTATATTAGGAGTATGTATGGAGAGTGCACACAGTGGGTGTACACGAAGAGAGTATATATAGAAGGGGTGCACACAATAGGTGTACACAAGGAGAATATATATGAAGTGTGCGCACGGTGGGTGTACACAAGGAGTATATGTAAGAAGAATTCACACGATGGGTGTACACAAGGAGTATATATATGAAGAGTGCACATGGTGGGTGTACACGTGGAGTATATGAAGAGTGCACACGGTGGGTGTACACAAGGAGAATATATGGAAAAGAGAAAATGATTCGATTGATCAAAGCGTTTATTATTTTGAGACTAATTGTTTGTTTAGTTATGTATAATGGTTTGTAGGTCCATTTACCTTTTAATAAGTCTTTATTAATGAATATTTTTGCGATTAATTCGTCATATAAAGGTATAGCAATCAATTGTCAATTAGGATTAATACAACTTTCATGGAATTGATGTATATGCAAGATTATGTCTCAAGTCTAGAGAGAAAAGAAATAAAGACACTTTTATTGCGACTAAATACTCAAATTGACTAGTCCGAGGTGGACTTTAACAATCTAACTAATGTCCAGAGTGGACTTTTGCTAGTAAAAAGTAAAAAACTAATGTCCGAAGTGGACTTTGACTAAAAGACTCTCTAGAACCTAAGAAGACTGAAAGACTTTTATATATATATATATATATATATATATATATATATATTTAGAAGGAGGTAGCCCCAATGTAACTTCTTCTTCTATGCCTATTTGTTCCCTTGGCGGATGATGGCTCCACTATCAATGAGGTTTTGGATCGTCCTTTTCAGTTGGAAGCACTTTTCGGTGTCATGTCCGATGTATTGGTGATACTTGCAGTATTTGGAGGGATCCAAGTCTTGTCTTGCAAAGTTTGGTTTAAAGTCGAGAAGAGGAGCTAACTTGCCGGCTTGAACTAGATTTTCGAAGAATTCATCTAAAGGCATACCCAAATCATCGAACTTGCACTTGTCACAGACCATCTTGGAGGGCGGTTTAGGCACCGGCATTCCTTGTTGATGAGTAGCCATAGGAGGCATCCCGATGGGGAAAGTCTGTGGTGGTCCATATGTTTGAGGAGAGTATGGGTGTTGAAACTGAGCATGAAGGAGAATGCAGTGGAGGTACTCGTAGATGCCATAGATGTCAGACTGGAGATGTTCCTTGGTGTCCTTTAGAGATTTGTACACCACCTTCTGGAAGTGGTCTGTTCGTTTGAGGAGAACAATCTCAAAGAAGGCTTCTTGTTCATCGAGAAGAGTTCGGGAGAGGGTTGCTTGCTCATTGAAGATAGTCTCATAGTGGGTTGCCTGCTTGTTGAGGATAGTCTCATAGAAAACTTGTTCCTTATTGAGAGCAGTGTTCAGATGTACTGTTTGCTCGTTGAGGATGGCGTTGAAGTGGGCCATTTGCTCGTTGAGAACGTTGTTGGAGTAGAGAGTTGTCTTGAGATCTTGGGTGGTAGCGACGGTTGTGACTGTGTTGATCTCTTTGGCAGACATGATGCCGGATTCTGTAGTGGTGGTGGAGGAGTTAAGTCTTTGAATTAAATTTGACTTATAATAAATGACAAGGCATCGTTATAAAATCATTTTTATAAAAAGACTCGATCTCCGTATTTTGAAATGTTCTTTAAATGAAAAGATCAAAAATTTGACCGGGCCGGTAGCTGCCTACGTTTCCTTTACTATGCGGGAGAGGTCCCACACAATGAGAGGCTCAGGTCACCGTAGTTCGGGTTAAGTAAAACAAGTGAGATAGTAACCGAAGAGGTCAGTGATTTTGAAAACCATAAGTATTAGAAGATGACTGTAGAGGTCTAAAAGTAAGGGGAGATGACTCGGTCCTTGGTCAAGATAACGGGTTTGACCTAGATGGGTCGAGAATGACTGTTTGACCTAGACATGTCTAAGGTTTAACTAGAGTTGACCTAGGGTAGACACACACAACATGATGAATGATTTTAGTTAAGATTAGGATTACTTGTTTTGATAAGTGTTCTTAACTCGATCAAAGTGCATGGTTTTAGAAACGAACAAGGGATTAACCTCGACCGCTTCACAAGTGAAAACGGCGAGTTAGATAGCCCGGGTGCCACGAAGATAGAGGCGACAAGATCACCAAAATCTATGCACTCAGCGGAGTATCCAGTAGGGTGTGCAGTGTGACACGGACTAGTGGTAGTGTGGCATTTGATTACGTATTTTATGATGATATGCAATGTACGAGAGAAGTCTACTAGCATAACAATTCATAGTTATAGCATTTAAGCATAAATTGAACATAATAGAGTAGATCTAGAACATTTAAACATGCTATAAACACATAAACCTGCAGGAAATCATTAGAAATAGATTTGTAGAAAAGGGGTGCGCAGGGCAGTTAGAACACACACAAAATCACGAAGTTTATGAAAGTTAGACCCTCTTAAGTTTTGAAAAATGGTTTTTCGAAAACAAGTCCCCAGTAGAGTCGCCACTGTGAATATGTAAGTTTGAAATCGAGAGTCGCCACATTGTTTTATTTGTTGTTAAAACATTGAGAAAACCATTTATGAGAGTAATAGGGTTCGGGGGTCAAATTACAATAGAAGAAGAATATTAAAGTTATCACTCCTATTGCCTGACAAATCGGTCTTTCTATCATGATCAATGTGTGTGTGTGTGTTAGTGTTTGAGATCGGATCCGAAGATTGCCTACATTCTTCTCATCATGAGAAGCTCAGGTCGATGTAGTTCATTGATGAATTAGAATGGGAAGAGATGAAGCGGAATCATGCATATAGAGGGGGGAGATTATGGTTAGAAATAGTTCCTAGATCGTATTAGGGTTTGATGAAACCCTAGGATCATCATAGGCTATGGCATGTGTACATAAATAGGAATTATAATCCTAGATCTAGCATATTATGTATGATAAGACTTAGATCTAGCATAATAATAAGAATATCATGAATACGTATGAATGAACACATAAACATGAAGATCGCTACCCTAGTTATAGCATATATTATGAATCTAGACTAAGAACATGAAGAACGCATGAAAAACATATGAATATGGATGCATAAACATAATGAAAACATGCATAATATATATCTAGCCTAAGAACATAATAAGAAAAGTAATAAGACTTACCTTGATCGACAAGAACTAGGGTTGAAGCTTCTTGAAGATTCGAAGAGGCTTCGAGGGAGCCGAAAAGGCTTAAACTAAGAGTTTCCTCGTCAGATTTGACTGTGGAACTCGTACAATGAATTGTGTTGAAATAATGAACTGAGGTCAGCTATTTATAAGAAAACCTGACTCGGGAAGAGTGGCCGCCCGGCCGGGGAAGTGGCCGCCCGGCCGGTCCAGTAGATTGGCATGATTTTCGAGATATGCCTATCTGGACTCTCGAGGATGATCAGATAAGCCTATCTTCGATCACTCCTCTGATCAGTCGTTGATATCTTCTTATCTGGCCTTTTCGAGAAATCCTGGATAAGTCCTGCGCAGCTCGTAAATACCTGGGAGGTCCCTGTGAGTTCTAGAATGCCTAATAACTCATTTTCAGGTTACGTACTAACACATACTCAGTAATATTGTTGGTGGCTTCGAATTCAAGACGGATTGCAATCGGAGTATAGATGTCCTTTGGATCGACAAGCAACATTCATATCCTATAACCGTGCTTATTGGCTGCACCATCGAAAAAAGCTGCCACTTATTTTCCTTGGTTGTAGTGCAAATTAAATCCTCGTCGGGAAATTGTTAGTCTTCTCCCTTCACTTCGTCACACGGAAATTCAACAAGCTGATCACTGAACATTTTCCCCCTGATGGATTTGAGTGTGACGTAAGTGATATCATAGCCGGCGAGCATCAAGTACCACTTGGCTAACCTTATTGAAATGAAAGGCTTCTCGAAGACATAGCGGAGCGGGTTCACTTTTGCTACTAGCTTGATCGAAAAGGCTTCTATGTAATGTTTGAGCTTTTGAGTGACCCAAACCAATGCTGCACATGACTTCTCCAAGATGGAGTAGTTATTTTCGCCTCCTTGAAATCGGCGACTGAAAAAGTAAATGGCATTTTCCTTTGTGGAGTCTCGTTGCTCTTGTGCTAGCATAGCCCTTAGGGCTTCATCATTCACTGTGAGGAAGAGCAAGAGAGGTTTCTCTTTGTGTGGTGGAACCAGAACTGGAGGGCATGTCAAGTAATGCTTCACTTTGTCGAAGGCTTCTTGGCATGTGTCGGTCCACTCTAGAGCCATATTCTTCTTGAGTAACTTGAAGATTGACTCACACATGGAAGTGAGTTGGTGCACGAACCGAATGATATACTGAAGTCTGCCTATAAAACCTTTGATTTCTTTCTGTGTCTTCGGAGGAGGCATGTCAATGATTGCCTTGATTTTCGAAGGATTTGCTTCAATTCCCCTCTAGGTGACCATGTAGCCAAGAACTTTGCCTCGGATGACCCCAAAAGTGCACTTTAGGGATTGAGCGTCATTTTATTTTGTCGAAGCCTTTTAAAGAACTTGTGGAGGTCGATCAAGTGTTGACCGTCGGTTCCTTTTGAATGGATGATCATGTCATCCACATAGACCTCAATTTCTTTGTGAATCATGTCGTGGAACAAGTATGTCACAGCCCTTTGTTAGGTAGCCCCAGTGTTCCTCAACCCAAATGGCATGACTATGTAGCAAAAGGTGCCCCATGGTGTTGTGAAAGCAGTCTTGTGTTGATCCTCCTCTGCCATAAGAATCTAATTATACCCAGTAAAGCCGTCCACAAATGAGCAAACCTCGTATGCACCAGTTGAATTGACTATCATGTCGATGTTGGGTAGTGGAAAGTCATCCATTAGAGAAGCTTTTTTCAAATCGCGGAAATCCATAAAAACACGGACCTTGCTGTTAGCCTTTTTGACTGTCACAACATTTTCTAGCCATATTGGATACTCGATGACTTTGATGAAGCCCGCACTAAGAAGCTTCTATATCTCTTCTTTGACTTGTAAAGACCATTCTGGCTTGATCTTTCTGAATTTCTGCATGACTGGCTTAGCGTCGTCTCTGATCGGAATCCTGTTCTCGGCGACCTTTCTGTCTAAACCCGGCATGTCTTTGTATGACCTTGTGAAAATATCCACGAACTCTCTGAGTAGTGCAGTCAATCTGTCTTTCTTTTCCCCCTTGAAGAAGCTTCCTATCTTGGTTTCCTTCGGCTCTTCATCGGTACCCAGATTAACAACATGCAATTCTTTATCAGCCCCGGGACCATTTTCACCACGACTACGGACCTATTGAGCTAGTTCATTTAAGTATGTTTCATTTTCGTGGTCTATTTCATCATAGTTTGAATCGTTATTAACTAGTTCATTAAATTGATTATTAGTTAATTCATCATTTATCATGTTTGCAATCTCGGGGTACTCAGAAAGATCAAAATTTTCATTAGCAAAGAAAGGGAACACACGCTCGCCTATTGCCTCCATATCCTCTTAGGTGAGGGTTTCGAAAACACTCTTGGACTCGAAAGTGAATGTTAATAAATCTTCCTTTGTCGCCTTGTGTGGGATGCAACCCATTTTCTCGATCAGGAATTCTTCGGATACCACGGGTCCCTTTGTTGAATACCAGTTGTTGATCGGCTCGGAGCTTGACTTGATCTTGCTGATAGGTTCACTTCCCATGTTGGTGTCGTCGGAGATGGCATTGACTTGGCATTCATCCATGATGGCAAGTTCCTTGAATATGGAGTCTAGATCAGTTAACTCCTCCCCCACGGTAATCTCTGTCTCGGACTCTATTGTCACTTTCTGCCCCCACCATTATCAGGGTGACATCAGAGTTGGATCCTCTTCGCACTTCTGAATTTCACAATAAGCGAAGACTTTAAGACCGGGATTTCTGATGCCCTTACTGTTGATCCATGGCTCGGGAAAGATTATGTACGGGACATCTTCCCCCTGGCGGACAAAGTAGCCATTTAAAGTCTTGTGGTAAGGCCTCAAATTGGGAATTTCATAGTGACGGCCTTCCCTACGAGCTCGGGCCTTTTCATTCTTGACGGCTTGCTCATATCTCATGTCATCTTCGGAAGGCTCATATCCCAACCCAAAATTGTTCTTGACAAATGGAACCTCCACGGGTTGCATTCTTCCTTGTTGATGTTTCCCTAGGCCTAAACCGGGGAAGTAATTCATTTTCCTCATCATGCGGAGGACTTTGTGATTGCCGAGGGTCCATGGTCCGTTTCCCCCTTCTTTGTCAATGGCGTTGATTGAGATTCCGGAAGGGAAGAGTCTTCTAACCCATGCTGAATTTGGTGGACGGGTCCCCCACTTCTGTGGATAGTGACATTTTCTGCCATGACGGTCACTATTTCATCTCCATTTTGGAATTTGACACATTGATGGAGAGTTGAAGGGAAGGCATTAGACCTGTGTATCCATGGTCGGCCCAAGAGCAAATTGAATGAAGAGGGACATCAAGGACTTGAAACGGGACAGACATAACCATGCTGCCAAATTCAATGTCCACTTCTACCATTCCCATGACTGTGCGGGCAGTTCTGTCGTATCCTCGGATCACTTGAGTAGAAGGCTTTAGATCTGAACTTTTAAGCCCCAGTATGCCCATGATTCGGCCAGGCATTAAGTTTAGTACGGAACCACCGTCAACCAGAACCCTTGAAATTGGTCTCCCTCTTGCCCTTACTTTAAGATAGATGGCCTCATTGTGGTCGGACACAAATGGTGGAAGGTCCATGTCGGCAAAGGTGATGACATTGCCAAAATATATGTGGCCTATCATAGCGGTAAGGTCTTCGAGAGTTGTGTCAAGAGAGACTGATGTGTCGTCGAGGTTGCTGATGACGAGGTCTCGATGCTTCTTTGAAGATGCAATGAGGTCCCAAATGGATATATTTGCTTGAGTTTTCTTGAGTTGCACTAATAAAGGATCTTCGAGAGTGTCGCGAGTCTGCGATCTTGGAGAAGAGGTGCTAGTCGCAGAAGCGATGGGATTGTTGTTGGAGATTATGCCCTAGGCCCTTGAGAAAGGCCTTACGTTACATCATGTTCTCATTTGTTATGGAGATAACAACCCTGGATTATTATATAGTTTACATGTTTATTATAATAATCCCCGTCCCTAGTACTTATGAAGGACTAGTATAAGTTTAATCGATGATCATATGATGATCATGTGTATGTGATACAAATTAAACTTATGGGTACTTGTTGGTGAACATGTACTGGATATGACCCACCTATGAGATTTATGTCATGGTCAGATGTCATAATTAAATATCATTTAGTTATATCATTTGATATCCTTAGACATGAGATTATTATGGTCTTCCACATGATGAACATTATGTTTGACATAGTCAACCGCTACCCTTAACTAGGTAGTCATAAAGGATATGATTGGCATAATCGGATTCTTGTAGGGAAGAATGATAAGTCAAGATGGAATTTGTCCCTCCCTCAAGAGAGATATCTTCTTAGGCCACTCGTAGAGTGAGATTGATGAAATGCGTGACCACGCTCAAATGAATTGATGTGATCAATATCATTTGCTAATAATCAATCTACTAGGGATCGAGAAAGAATTGAACGAGATAAGTTGACGTTGACCATGACTTATGTTCAATATGATATCGCGTGATAAAAGGATTATGATATGTTCTATGAGGATAACGAACTTCGTTAAGTTATATTAATTGGGTAATCATGATGGCTTGCTAGAGTCCGCTCATGATTTATGAGTTTGACCTTGGTGAACTCATTGCCAACTTAATATAATCCTATGGGGTCACACACAAAAGAACGAATAAAGAAAAGGAAAAAACTGAGTTTCTGGCGAGCACGGCCATTCCAGTTATAAAGCATGACCGTGCCAATTAACAAGCACGACCGTGCCAGAATTCAACTTCGACAGATCAGGCTCGGACCAAGTGGCACGGCCGTGCCATTTGGTGAGAACGACCGTGTCAGAGTTCCTAGAGCCAGATTTTGGTAAGTTTAATTGGGTGACGGGATTAGGTCTCAAGAGTCCTTAAGGGTTAAGGATTTTTGAGTATACATAATCCTCTTTTACCAGCCATTAAACTAATGCAATACGTATGTTTGAGAAACATATTCTTGAGCCTAGATTGAGAATCAAAATCTTAAGAACACCAAAATTAATATATCATTTGAAGATTAGAAAAGTGTGTTTTCTAATGGGTCTAGCAATCCAGATCTAGAATGGTTCTAGATATTCGTTCGCGTGTGGATACACATAGAGGATGCTTGCTTTAGCATCTCGAGTTCATGTTCCTGTGATCGTGATCCAATGAACGCGAAGAACGAGGAGATCAAATTATAAAGCTTGAAGACATAAAGATTTGAAGATCCCAAAAAAATTTAAACGCACAACATGGTTAGTATTCTAAATTCATCTTGCTATTAATTTAATCATCATGAATGGATCTTGGGGCTTAGGGTTTTGTTGATTTCTTTTGCCGTCTTCCGCTGCGCAAGGACCCTCAAAGCCCAACAGTGGTATCAGAGCCCCATCCATGTATGATTATTTTAATTATATCATGTTGATAATATAATTAGATTATATGTGTTAACATGCTATTTGAATTTAGATTCATGGTGTTTATGTGGTCTATGCGTTTTATGTGGTTTATTGTTTTTGTAACTTTAATCGCACTATTCAATTGCAATAAAAATTATGGTGGATTTAAAATGGTTTGGGTTATCAATTTTTTATTGGATCAAAGTTTTGATAATCTAGAGATTCAAGAATAAATGGTTTATTCAAGGTTTTGATGATCATGGTGATTGGATCATCAACAACATCAAATCCTAATTGAATCGGGGGGGGGGGGGGGGGGAAACAATTTTGAGACAAATTTTTGAATTTTAAATTTTTTGATTTTATGTAGAAGGTCCGACAGGACCTAGACTGTGACCTGCCCGGACCCTCGGTTCTGGTGCGGGCGCAGAGCTAGGGTTTGGGGTGGATCTTGTGGTTTAAATTTCCTATTTGTTTTAGTCTTGTGAGTTCTATGATTGGATCAATGTTTGGAAGGCTAGCCTACGTTCTCGAGACTGTGTTTCTCAAACTTGATCGCGATCAAATATTCAAAGATAAAACGAAGTTAGAATTATGAAGAGTTCATAATTGCTAAAATTAAGAAACAAAGTTCTTGATTCAAGTTTGGAGATCCATGTGGAATTGTGAATGCAATTGGCCCACGTTCATCGATACCATCTATTGCTTAGTTTCGGCCACATAGACTACTTTTTTGGTTTCTTGAATTAGTGCGGAATTGTGAATGCCTATGGCTTAGTTTCGGCCGCACTTCTTGTTTTCTTGATTTGGAAATAATAACCAAAGTTCAAAAGAGTCTCATCCTCATAATTATAGAAAAACTAATGACACATAAATATCATGATTAAATTAATGGAGATTAATTTAATGACTAATCTTGATGCTTTACATGTTATATGCTCATAAACATGTTGTATGCTATATTAGAAGAACCTTCTTGAAAATTTAAGTCATGTGCCAATCCACTATTAAAACACTTGTGAGTACACCGGGTAGATTAGTACGGGCTCTAACCATCGCGAGGTGCATTGATTCTATCAGTGTATGAGCAAGATGAGTGAATGAGAGTTTCCTATACGTTTAACGTGGTTTGACTTAATTAGGCTATCATAAGGGTTATGGGCCTAAGGCACAAGATGAGATTAAAACATGTTTGACATAAGATGTCTAAAAATCTCATAAAAGATTTAAGAACCACATATGATGTGATTGATAAGGAGTTATCTACTAAATAGTTTGAATTTTGTGCAGCTTGCCATCGCGGTGGCAAAATTCAAATGAAATATGGATCTTAGTGTCACGACCCGAAATATAGGCTCTATTTTATTAGTAATTAAATGATTATTATTTAATTAATTGCTTATTTATTTATTTAAATTATTATTTATTTAAATATTTATGTGTTATAATAATTATGCCTAGCATTTTATTCGAGTTATTTGGGCTAGTGTGGAAGTGTTGAGTCTTAATTGTTAGTAGGGAGTGTAAGTAATTGTGCTAGTTAGTGGGGGAAGGGGGCTAGGTGTAACATTTCTTTTTCTTCATCCTCTCCCTACTCACCTCCCTCACCCTATCACCCTCTCCACTCCATCTCCCAGCAACTCCCTCCTCTCTCTCCTCCATTGGTAAGTTTTCTCTTCCTTTTCCTTCTCTCTTCATTTTCTTCTTCTTCCTCTCATAATCTCTCATTTCTTAAAACGTGAACCTTGTTTAGATCGTCGATAGGATCGCGTAGAACCAAAAAGAATCGAATTCCGTCAACTTTCATTATTTTCAAGTAAGTTACTTTTCCCCCATTTTAATGCTAAAATGTTCATATCATGTTTAGATAATGTTTGATGTGTTATATTTGAAGTTTGGTTGGGTTTTGAATTTATTGAGAATTTATTTTGGGTTTTGATCAAAAATGGTGAAATCTTGAATGTTGGGTTTGATTCTTGATTTTGGTTGTTAAATGTTGTTGTATGAGTCTTTTTAGACTTATTAGTTGTGTTGGTACATTAGTAAACTATTTGGAATGTTGGATTTTTGGTGGGAATGTGTTTTGGGTTAAAAATGGAAGAACCCATGTTGTTCTTCCCGATTTCTGGCAATTTCAGAATATTGGGCGACCGCCCAAAATTGTCTGGGCGACCGCGCATCTTTCTGAAAGCTTTTGTGCTTGGTTGAGGGCCTTGTTGGGCGACCGCACAGTCCCGTTTGGGCGGCCGCACAGTCCTCTGAAGGTTTTCATTTTGTTGGTTTGTGTGATTGAAGAATGCGTTTTGATCCAAATCTTGGGTGTCCTTCTAGTTGACCTTAGTGAACATTGTAGTACCCTTTAGTGATAGAATTGGGTCCTTTGTGATCAAGTTTGTGTTTGGAATTCATTAATGGTTAATTGGGATTTTGAAGCACCTTTATTGTGTATTGTTGGTTCATTTCATCTTCTTGGTGATTATTTGGCATGATTCCCTACTTTGGAATCCTTTGTCGTTTATCGTGCTAGTATTTCGTTACTTAGCCTTTACGTGAAAGTCCAGCTGGTATTTTGTGTGTATTTGGGCGATGCGAAACATTATGATGGCACGGCCAAGTCCATTGTGATGTTGACCATTGTTTTGCCCCATTATTACCCTCCTCCAGATTGGCCTTGGATGTGAGAAGAGCTAGCTCCTTTGTGTGCATTTTAGCTTTACTTGGAGCATGACTTTGTGGCATGTCTCCCGTCCCTTGTGACACTTCATTGGTTATTGGTTCCGGTACCGGGGTTTTCTCTTCGGCTTTCATGCTATTATGAAGATGATGATTTGTTGATTATTGAAGCTGCGCAGCGATCCTTTATTTGGATGTTCCGGTTTGGAAAACCTTGGCTATATCCTTTGTTATGTGTTTATTTCCGCTGCTATCTGTTATGTGATAATTGCTATGTGCTATGTGACAATTATTATTGTTTATTGTATACTGCATCATAGCATGTCATGTAGTTGCATTAGTAACTTATTGAGATTTATCTCACCCCCTTTTCTTTAATCTTTGTTTTTCCTTAACCCCCCCCAGGTGCTAAGGATTAGTCTCGCTGATCACGATAAAGAGGACGTCGAGTGTGGATCCATTCTTTTGGGGAAGGTTGTTATAGGTTGGTTTACATTATGTAAATGTGTAACCATTTTGGGATAGTTGTACCAAACATTGACGTCATTAAGAACTGTATAATTGTATTTTGTTGGGCATAAACTTGTGGAAGTTTATGATAGTTGTATTTGGTTTTTATCAAACTTGGTTTTGTAAAACCTTGGATCATCACCTTTTGGTATCAAATGGAAATTTTTAACTTCAGTATTTCTCAGTTTTGGTCTAGAGTCGACGTCCAGATCGCGGTCTCGGGCCCGCGGGGTCCGGGGTCGCGACAGTTGGTATCAGAGCTATGGCATTAGCTCTATGTATAAGTATAGGTGGATTAGTATGACCTAGGTGGGTAGTAGTGTGCGGAGTGATTAACGGTTGATGTTTTATGTGGGTACTTGTTTACAATGGTTCGTAGAAGGAGTGGTGAAGGTAGTACCGGTAATGCAAATCAGAATGATACAAGGGAAAAAGCCCGTGCCATGTTTCAAGGCATGTTTGAGGCGGCCATGAAGGCCATACATGATCAAGGTCCGAGGGTAGAACAAGCACCACCCCGTTATGGATTGGAGCAATTTCTAAAGTTGAAACCGGTTGAATTCAATGGGGAGCCCGATGTAAGGAAGGCTGAGTTGTGGATTGAGTCGATGGAGAAGATTTATGATGTATTTGGGTGTTCGGATGAGGACAAGGTCCGGTTCGCGGCTTACAAGCTTGTGGGAGCCGCCGAGCATTGGTGGAAAGGTATTAAAGCTACTTGGGATGATACTCACACAGTGTATGCGTGGGAGTTGTTTGTGCGCAAATTCAAGGAGCATTTCATTCCGGTTGTTGATCAAAACCGAAAGGAGATCGAGCTACTCAACCTGGAGCAAGGTGTGTTGTCTATAGCACAATACTCGGCTAAGTTCATAGAATTAGCCCGGTATTGCGACTATTTGGTGAGGACCGAGGAACAAAAGGCTATGAGATTCATTCGGGGATTGAAGACCTCCATCCGTACTCAACTGATTGCTTAACGGATTGTGACTTTCCAAGATGCGGTGGACCGAGCCTACTTAATAGAGCAAGACATTGGGGAGCATAAAAGGAAGACCGAGGTAGCTAACCCGAGCAAGCCGGGAGGGCAAAGCAAGCCACAACACCGTTCTGATAACCGAGGTAACTTTGGGGGACAATCTCAGTTCCGAGGGCAACCGATCCCAAGGAACCCGGGTACCACTTCCTGGAACCAAGGGAGCCAAATTAGGAGGCTTTGTTCGTATTGTCAAAAGGAAGGTCATTCTGAAGACCGTTGTTGGAAGAAGCAAGGAAGGTGCACCAATTGTGGTCAAATGGGTCACTTTGTAAAAGATTGCCCAAGAGGTAGAGGACAAGCATCCGGGTCAGGAGTTGGTAATAATCAGGGTCAGAAAAGGGATGCCTCTGGGAAGCCCAAAGTCCAAGGAAGGGTATTTGCCATGAATCAACAACAAGCTACCGATGATCCATCCGTTATTGGAGGTATTGTTTCTGTGTCTAATGTGAGCGCACGAGCGTTAGTAGATCCAGGATCATCTCATTCTTACATTTCTGTGCAATTTGCTTCCATGTTAAATGCTGCATTCGAGTCTTTACCGTACGTGCTAGAGGTGTCGACCCCTATAGGAGAATGCTTGATTTCTGATCGAGTCTTTCGTGCTTGTGACGTGGTTATTTGTGGTCGAGTCCTTTGTGCGGATTTGGTAGTTCTTCCTATCCAAGACTTTGATGTCATTTTGGGTATGGATTGGTTGAGCAAGTTTCATGCTTCCGTTGATTGCCGTAAGAAAACTGTTACTTTTTCTATTCCCGATGTGCCTAAATTCGTGTTTGAGGCTTGTCCTCTGAGTAGAAAGGTTCGCTTAATTTCTTTTATGAAAGCGAGAAAATTAATGCATAGTGGTTGTGAAGGGTATTTGGCTAGTGTTCTTGATACTAGAAAAGAATCCCCTAGTTTTGATAGTGTTTGGGTAGTTCGGGAATTTCCCGATGTTTTCTCTACCGAGTATGATATGCCTCCCGATCTTGAGATTGAGTTTTGCGTAGATCTTTTGCCGGGTACGGCTCTGATTTCGAAAGCACCTTATAGGTTAGCTCCCGCAGAGTTGAAGGAGTTAAAGGTTCAGTTGCAAGAGTTGCTTGATCGAGGGTTTATCCGCCCTAGTGTTTCCCCGTGGGGAGCACCGGTTTTATTTGTGCGGAAGAAAGACGGTTCCTTGAGATTGTGTATAGATTACCGAAAGTTGAATCAGGTTACGGTGAAGAATAAGTATCCTCTACCGCACATCGATGATTTGTTTGATCAGCTTCAAGGGTCCGTGGTTTTCTCGAAACTTGATTTGAGGAGTGGGTACCATCAGTTGAAGGTTCGATCGGAGGATATTCCGAAGACTGCTTTTCGCACTCGTTACGGTCATTACGAGTTCTTGGTTATGCCGTTTGGGTTGACTAACGCGCCGGCCGTATTTATGGATTTGATGAACCGGATTTTCCACCCCTATCTTGATTCGTTCGTGGTAGTCTTCATCGACGACATTCTTGTTTATTCAAAATCCCAAGAGGAACACGAGCAGCACTTGAGGACAGTTTTATCCGTTCTTGCGAGGGAGAAATTATTTGCGAAGTTTAGCAAATGCAAATTTTGGTTTGAGAAGGTGTCATTTTTGGGTCATGTTATTTCGAAAGATGGGATTTCTGTGGATCCTTCAAAGATAGAGGCAATAGTGGATTGGAAGAGACCCGAATCAGTGACAGAGATTAGAAGCTTTCTTGGTTTAGCCGGGTATTACCGAAGATTTATTGAAGGGTTTTCGAGGATTGCTACTCCGATGACTCAGTTGACCCGGAAGAATGTTCCATTTGTGTGGACCGAGAAATGTGACAAGAGTTTCGAGGAATTGAAGAAGAGGTTGACTACCGCACCGATCTTGAGTTTGCCTAATGGGAGCGATGGCCTAGTGATTTATAGTGATGCTTCGAAAGAAGGTTTGGGGTGTGTGTTGATGCAGAACGGGAAAGTAATTGCTTATGCTTCGAGAAAGTTGACCCCGAGTGAACCGAATTACCCGACTCATGATATGGAATTTGTCTTTGCGTTGCACAAATGGAAGCACTATCTTTATGGAGCAAAGTTTGAGATTTTTACGGATCACAAGAGTTTGAAGTACCTATTCTCTCAGAAGGAATTGAACAACCGACAGCGCCGATGGATGGAATTGTTGAAGGATTATGATTGTACGATTTCTTATCATCCGGGGAAGGCGAATGTGGTAGCCGATGCGATTAGTAGAAAGTCTTATGTGGCTTCGATGATGGTTTGTGAATGGAAAATGCTTGAGGATGTTCGAGATTGGTCTCCTCGTGAATCGAGATATGGGGCTATTTTTGCGAATATTAGGGTATCTCCGACCCTAGTTCAGAGGATAAAGGAAGCTCAGAAAGAGGATCCCGAGTTGGTGAAAATAATGGGTAAATTGAAGGAAAAGAACTTCGAGGATTTTTCTATTAGCCCGGTGGGAGTGTTGACTTTCCGTGGAAGATTGTGTGTTCCGGATGTTGATGGAATTAAACAGAGGGTTCTTGATGAGGGTCACAAATCGAGGTATACTATTCATCCGGGTAGTACGAAGATGTACCAGGATTTGAAGCAACAATTTTGGTGGATTAATATGAAGAGGGAAATAGCTGAGTATGTATCGAAGTGTTTAACTTGTCAGCAGGTCAAAGCCGAGCATCAGAGACCCGCGGGACTACTTCAGCCGTTAGAGATTCCTGAGTGGAAATGGGAGCATGTGACTATGGATTTCGTTACGGGACTACCTCGTACCCGTAGGAAGTATGACAGTGTTTGGGTAATAGTGGATAGATTGACCAAGAGTGCCCATTTCTTGCCTATTGACATCAGGTATTCGATGGAGAAGCTTGCGACCCTTTATATCGATGAGATCGTGAGATTGCATGGGGTTCCGGTTAGTATTGTGTCAGATCGAGACCCGAGGTTTACTTCTAGATTTTGGAAGGCGTTTCAGGAAGCTTTGGGTACAGAATTGCGATTCAGTACAGCTTTTCATCCCCAGACTGACGGTCAATCCGAGAGGACTATTCAGATTGTGGAGGATATGTTGCGAGCTTGTTCGATAGACTTTTCCGATTCTTGGGATTCGCACCTACCGTTAGTGGAATTCTCTTACAACAACAGTTATCAGGCTAGTATCGAGATGGCACCGTTTGAGGCCTTGTATGGGAGAAAGTGTAGATCGCCTATTTGTTGGGATGAGGTTGGTGAAGCGAAGATCGTGGGTATTGATTTGCTTCATGATTCAGTTGAAAAAGTTAAAGTTATCCGGGATAGATTGAAGACAGCCCAGAGTCGACATAAGAGCTATGCAGATAACCGAAGGCGAGATCTTAGTTTTCAGACCGGTGATTTTGTGTTCTTGAAAGTATCTCCGAAGGTGGGTATTCGTAGGTTCGGGAAGAAGGGTAAATTGGCTCCGAGGTTTATTGGTCCGTTTGAGATTTTGGGAAAGGTTGGACTTCTTGCGTATCGACTCGCGTTACCGCCATCTTTGGACCGATTGCATGACGTCTTTCACGTTTCTATGCTTCGGAAGTATGTTCATGATCCGTCTCACGTGTTACCGAGGATACCGGAGGAAATTGAGCCCGATATGACTTATGAGGAATGACCGGTTAGGATTCTAGATTCTAAAGGCCAAGAGTTGAGGAGTAAAAGCATCGCGTTGGTTAGAGTTCTTTGGAGGAATCATAATATCGAGGAGTCGACTTGGGAGCTCCGAGATGAGATCGAGAGGAAATTTCCGTGGCTTTTTGTTTAAGGTTAGTCTCGTTAAAATTCGGGTCGAATTTTCTTTAAGGGGGAGTGATTGTCACGACCCGAAATATAGGCTCTATTTTATTAGTAATTAAATGATTATTATTTAATTAATTGCTTATTTATTTATTTAAATATTTATGTGTTATAATAATTATGCCTAGCATTTTATTCGAGTTATTTGGGCTAGTGTGGAAGTGTTGAGTCTTAATTGTTAGTAGGGAGTGTAAGTAATTGTGCTAGTTAGTGGGGGAAGGGGGCTAGGTGTAACATTTCTTTTTCTTCATCCTCTCCCTACTCACCTCCCTCACCCTATCACCCTCTCCACTCCATCTCCCAGCAACTCCCTCCTCTCTCTCCTCCATTGGTAAGTTTTCTCTTCCTTTTCCTTCTCTCTTCATTTTCTTCTTCTTCCTCTCATAATCTCTCATTTCTTAAAACGTGAACCTTGTTTAGATCGTCGATAGGATCGCGTAGAACCAAAAAGAATCGAATTCCGTCAACTTTCATTATTTTCAAGTAAGTTACTTTTCCCCCATTTTAATGCTAAAATGTTCATATCATGTTTAGATAATGTTTGATGTGTTATATTTGAAGTTTGGTTGGGTTTTGAATTTATTGAGAATTTATTTTGGGTTTTGATCAAAAATGGTGAAATCTTGAATGTTGGGTTTGATTCTTGATTTTGGTTGTTAAATGTTGTTGTATGAGTCTTTTTAGACTTATTAGTTGTGTTGGTACATTAGTAAACTAGTTGGAATGTTGGATTTTTGGTGGGAATGTGTTTTGGGTTAAAAATGGAAGAACCCATGTTGTTCTTCCCGATTTCTGGCAATTTCAGAGTATTGGGCGACCGCCCAAAATTGTCTGGGCGACCGCGCATCTTTCTGAAAGCTTTTGTGCTTGGTTGAGGGCCTTGTTGGGCGACCGCACAGTCCCGTTTGGGCGGCCGCACAGTCCTCTGAAGGTTTTCATTTTGTTGGTTTGTGTGATTGAAGAATGCGTTTTGATCCAAATCTTGGGTGTCCTTCTAGTTGACCTTAGTGAACATTGTAGTACCCTTTAGTGATAGAATTGGGTCCTTTGTGATCAAGTTTGTGTTTGGAATTCATTAATGGTTAATTGGGATTTTGAAGCACCTTTATTGTGTATTGTTGGTTCATTTCATCTTCTTGGTGATTATTTGGCATGATTCCCTACTTTGGAATCCTTTGTCGTTTATCGTGCTAGTATTTCGTTACTTAGCCTTTACGTGAAAGTCCAGCTGGTATTTTGTGTGTATTTGGGCGATGCGAAACATTATGATGGCACGGCCAAGTCCATTGTGATGTTGACCATTGTTTTGCCCCATTATTACCCTCCTCCAGATTGGCATTGGATGTGAGAAGAGCTAGCTCCTTTGTGTGCATTTTAGCTTTACTTGGAGCATGACTTTGTGGCATGTCTCCCGTCCCTTGTGACACTTCATTGGTTATTGGTTCCGGTACCGGGGTTTTCTCTTCGGCTTTCATGCTATTATGAAGATGATGATTTGTTGATTATTGAAGCTGCGCAGCGATCCTTTATTTGGATGTTCCGGTTTGGAAAACCTTGGCTATATCCTTTGTTATGTGTTTATTTCCGCTGCTATCTGTTATGTGATAATTGCTATGTGCTATGTGACAATTATTATTGTTTATTGTATACTGCATCATAGCATGTCATGTAGTTGCATTAGTAACTTATTGAGATTTATCTCACCCCCTTTTCTTTAATCTTTGTTTTTCCTTAACCCCCCAAGGTGCTAAGGATTAGTCTCGCTGATCACGAGAAAGAGGACGTCGAGTGTGGATCCATTCTTTTGGGGAAGGTTGTTATAGGATGGTTTACATTATGTAAATGTGTAACCATTTTGGGATAGTTGTACCAAACATTGACGTCATTAAGAACTGTATAATTGTATTTTGTTGGGCATAAACTTGTGGAAGTTTATGATAGTTGTATTTGGTTTTTATCAAACTTGGTTTTGTAAAACCTTGGATCATCACCTTTTGGTATCAAATGGAAATTTTTAACTTCAGTATTTCTCAGTTTTGGTCTAGAGTCAACGTCCAGATCGCGGTCTCGGGCCCGCGGGGTCCGGGGTCGCGACACTTAGCCCACATAAATTATATCATACAATTGTTGTATATGAAGGTTATATAATTCAGTGGGAGTATTTATGAAATATAAATAATTTATCTCTTAAATGATTGGTATGAAATATATGTGTATATTTATTTGCATATTTGTGTAGAATATTATCTTAAACTTTAATTATGTTTGTTACTGGGATCTATTCTTAAAAGGACAAAGTTAAAAAAGAATGAAATTAATTTATTTGATTGGATCATGAGGTTAAGAATTGTTCTAAAGCAAGAACGGAAATTTTACATTCTTAATAATCCTAAGTAACTTAAATTACAATATTAATTTGATTAATATGTTCCGTAGGATCATCAAAATTTAATTTGATTAACTTGTTGATGATCTTAGATTCATGAATAAATTGTTTATTCTTGGTATTGATGATCATGATGATTGGATCACCATGAATACCAAATCCTAATTGAATAAAGGAAAGCAATTTTAAGGTAAATTTTGGAAATTAAAAATCTACTACTTTTATGATAAATATTTTAAATTGAATTTAATTGTCAGATGGCTGATTTTAGAAACCGTGTTTCTTGAAATTAAATGTCAGTTTCAAAATAAATCTGAGATTGAATCTAGTTTCAGATGGCTGGTTTGCGAAACCGTGTTTCCTGAAAAGTGATGTCAATTCAGAATTAAAAAAAAAAACTGAAATCAGAATCCTGAATCGTTCTTGATTGTTGAAATCAGTTAAATTAATGAGCCATGGTTCGTGCTCTCAATATCTGAAATATCATGCGAAAGATGTTGATCTAAGACAAATGTTGTCAAACCTAAAAGAAGTAATTGTGTCTAAAATTATAACTCTTATTGATGCAATTTGATAACGTGGCAATTGGATTGACCATTTAAAATTGTAATCAAAATTCTGGATGATCAATAAAATAGAATGGTAGTGAGACTACCATATGGGATATTTATGTTATAAAATTAATCTTTCTAATTCTAATTATTGGGTATTGGATACCAGATGTTGATCCCACATTTGTATAAATGTGCAACAATTAGTAATAGAAAGACTACTTATGAAAAGTAAAGTTAATCTATGAATGGTAATGATGCAAGAGTTGCAACATTATTCATAGAACACTTATGAAGTGACTTTTACTCATTAAGTAGAAAATATTATTTTGTTATAAGATTATGAAGGATATTTATTTCTTATTGAGAATAATAAAAATGCTTTATTTATTATGATTTACTTTATTGTATTGTTAAATCATATAAATAAATCTAATATCCTAAATCTTGAAGAACAAAATAATAAATAAGGCTATAACATAAATAATTAAATTCTTTATGTATTATTGTTTTGATCAAATAAATGAGAAACGCATATCTAAAATTCCATGGAACGGAGTTTTAAAGTCATACGATTTCGAATCATATGATATATGCAAATCTTATTTACTTGGATCAAGACATCTTTTACTAGGAGTAGTAAAAGGGCTAGTAACTTATTAAACCTAATACATGTTGATGTATATGGTTCATTAAGTAGCAATGCTAAAAGAGGATTTTGGTACTACTTGGTAAAACTATTCAAAGATTCCGATTCGATCGTGATGATGAATAATTGAACCAAGAATTTGACAATCATCTTTAAGGTTGTGAAATTGTTTCACAAATTAACTCCACCAAGAACACCATTTTGGAATGATGTGTCTACATGGAGGTGTAGAACCCTATTGGATATGGTTCATTAGATGATAAAGTCAAATTGATCTTCCATTATTTATATTGGGGTTATATATTGGAAACCGTTATAATTACACTAATTGAGTTCCATCAAAATAGATTCAAAGGTACCATATGCGATATGAAATGAAAGAAAAATGGGTTTGTCTTTCATAGAGATTTAAGATAGTGAGACCTTTTTGAAAGGAGTTGTCTTGGACAAGTTCACACTTAAATCTAATAAATGTATTTTCATGAAATATCTTAAGGAAACTTGAGGATATTATTTTACTTATAAGAAACAAATTGTTTGTTGGTGATGGTACTCTTCTAGATAAATTGTTTATCTCTAAAAGAACCAGTGGGAGTAAAATATATCTCGAATGGTTCGAGACCTAAAAAATTACATTGAACCTTTGATGGAAGTTGAACAAAGATTCACAAGGAGTTGTGAAAATTTATTCAAGTTACACAAGTTGCTTGCATATAAGATAGGATACAATCTATAACAAGAAATATTGGATTTCTCGTAATAGAAAGTATTGAGGTAAAGCTTATTGAGAATGACATATTTACCACCTATCATAAATGCAATGTCCCCTCCATATTTAGATTAATGGCTTGGAGTCATAAGATCTAAAAGGCAATCCATGTATGATAATCAAGTTTGGAACTTGATCATTCTAACCTAAGGTGTAAAACCAAAGGATGGAATCAAGTTTTCTTGGAGAAAACTAACATGGGTAGCAAGGAACATACTAATTAAGCAAGACTAAATGTGAAAATGGTTGACTCATATTTCGACTATGATAAAACTTTCTCACTCGTGGTCATGTTTTAAATTATTAGAATACTCATTGTCATATCTTCATGTTTGGGATATGAAATTTGACAAATGGATATCAAAACAACGTTTCTTAACGGGAACTAACTTAAGGATGTATTGGATACAACCTAAAGGTTTTGATAGTCTAGAAATTCTAATAAAGTATATAAGTTGCGGAAATCCATGGGATGGAATGAACCAAGCGTCTTGGAGTTGAAACAATCATTTTGATGAAGTGTTCAAATTATTTGAAATTCATCAATAATGATACTTGTGTTTGCAAGAAGATTAGTGGAAGCATAGTCTAATTCCTAGTCTTATATATATGGTTGACATATAGTTCATTGGAAAGAGTTTCTTAATGAAGGACTTAGGAAGAAGCCGCTTATATCCTTGGAATTAAAATCTATTGATATAAATCATGGAAATTGATTGGTTTGTGTCAAAGTACTTATAGAGACAAAGTACTGAATTGTTCAGTATACAAAACTCTTGGAGAAGAACTTGCAAAGTTGTCTAATGACAATGTTCTTGGCAAGACTTAGTCTTAGTGGAAGACTAATGAGCAAGAATACTTGATTAGGATTCCATATGCTTCAGCAATTGGATCTATCATGTATGTCATATTATGTACTTAGACGGGATAACTCATATACTTGGTGTATGATGAGAACAAAATAATCATATCCTAGTGAAAGTCACTAGATAGTGGTCAAGAATATCCTTATGTACTTGAGAAGAACTAAGGATGCATTCTTGATGGTTGTTGGCATGGGAGATGATCTAATAAATGGTTACATAGATGCTTTCTTTCACATCGACAAGGGTAATTTAGTTGGCAGTATAAACATAAGTTTAAAGTAAGTGTTATTAGTTGGAATAGTTCCAAGAAAATACACTAAAAATTATTCTACGAATAAAATTGAGTATTTAGTTACATGAGTTGTAACTAAAGGAGTTGTTTGAATATAGATGTTATTAGTAAAACTAGAAATAGTTTCTAGTACTACTAATCCTATGGACCTTTATTGTGAAATAATGGTTATTCCACAAGCTAAGGTGCCAAAGGCTCATCTATGATCCAAACACAAACTTATACGTTTCCAACTCTACGAGAAATCGTTGACATGGGAGATGTCAAAATATGCAAAATACCTTATGATGACAACAAGGACAATCTTCATACATATGTTCTTCCACATGCTGTTATAATGGTCATAAGCTAAGCTCAATGGTATTGGATACGCATTGATTGGGCCTAGTGCAAGTGGGAGATTGTTGGAGATTATGCCCTAGGCCCTTGAGAAAGGCCTTACGTTACATCATGTTCTCATTTGTTATGGAGATAACAACCCTGGATTATCATATGTTTTACATGTTTATTATAATAATCCCCGTCCCTAGTACTTATGAGGGACTAGTATAAGTTTAATCGATGATCATGTGTATGTGATACAAATTAAACTTATGGGTACTTATTGGTAAACATGTACTGGATATTACCCACCTATGAGATTTATGTCATGGTCAGATGTCATAATTAAATCTCATTTAGTTATATCATTTGATATCCTTAGACCTGAGATTATCATGGTCTTCCACATGATGAACATTATGTTTGACATAGTCAACCGCTACCCTTAAACAGGTAGTCATAAAGGCTATGATTGGCATAATCGGATTCTTGTAGGGAAGAATGATAAGTCAAGATGGAATTTGTCCCTCCCTCAAGAGAGATATCTTCTTAGGCCACTCGTAGAGTGAGATTGATGAAATGTGTGACCACGCTCAAATGAATTGATGTGATCAATATCATTTGCTAATAATCAATCTACTCGGGATCGAGAAAGCATTGAACGAGATAAGTTGACGTTGACCAAGACTTATGTTCAATATGATATCGCGTGACAAAAAGATTGTGATATGTTCTATGAGGATAATGAACTTTGTTAAGTTACATTAATTAGGTAATCATTATGGCTTGCTAGAGTCCGGTCATGATTTATGAGTTTGACCTTGGTTGAAGTCATTGCCAACTTAATATAATCCTATGGGGTCACACACAAAAGAACGAATCAAGAAAAGGCAAAAACTAAGTTTCTGGCAGGCACAGCCGTGCCAGTTATAAAGCATGACCATGCCGATTAACAAGCACGACCGTGCCAGAATTCAACTTCGGCAGATCAGGCTCGGACCAATTGGCATGGTCGTGCCATTTGGTAAGCACGACCGTGCCAGAGTTCCTGGAGCCAGATTTTGGTAAGTTTAATTGGGTGATGGGATTAGGTCTCAATAGTCCTTAAGGGTTAAGGATTTTTTAGTATAAATAATCCTCTTTCACCAGCCGTTAAACTAATGCAATACATATGTTTGAGAAACATATTCTTGAGCCTAGATTGAGAATCAAAATCTTAAGAATACCAAAATTCATATAGCCTTTGAAGATTAGACAAGTGTGTTTTCTAATGGGTCTAGCAATCCAGATCTAGAATGGTTCTAGACATTCGTTAACGTGTGGATACACATAGAGGATGCTTGCTTTAGCATCTCGAGTTCATATTCCTGTGATCGTGATCCAATGAATGCAAAGAACAAGGAGATCAAATGATATAGCTTGAAGACTTAGAGATTTGAAGATCCCAAAAAATTTTAAACGCACAACATGGTTAGGATTCTAAATTCATCTTTCTATTAATTTAATAATCATGAATGGATCTTGGGGCTTAGGGTTTTGTTGATTTCTTTTGCTGTCTTCCGCTACGCAAGGATCCTCAAAACCCAACAATTGCTTGCTATGACCCGTCCGGATCGTGTTAGCATGTTGACGCTCCCGTTTTGCTTCTTTTTCCTATTCTCTAAGACTTCCTTCATTATCTCATCATAAGTCACAACGTAGAAAGAATTATCAATTTCATTCATATCATTGAACCCTCATTCACAATGGGAATTGAATGAGAGGTCTCCTCAAAATTGCCTAACTCTATTACATGGACATCACCCCCACTAGGAACTGTGAATTCCTATTTGTCGATGAGGTCTTGGATGATGTTACAGAGGATAAGCATTCCTCGGTAAGATGGCCATAATGTTGATGATAGTCACACCATTTGTGATGGGGATGGTTGGCGTGGATCATATTGGGCTTCTATCCTTGTAGAGGTGTGATTTTCCCTTTAGCCTTGAGGGCTTCAAAGGTCTCAGTGTGAGTTATGCCTTGAAGAGGAGTGTAGACACGGTCATTTGAAACTTTTTTCCTTGGGGTGGAGGGACTTTCTTGTAATTTCCTTGTCAGTAGTGATAGCATTGACTAAAGCCTCTTTTGTTGAGTTAGAGGCGGCCTTGTATCGGAAGCTAGGAGCAATTTTCTTGATCTCCTTAAGCAAATCATCCATTCGGACCCCTGTCTCATACATTTTAGAAAAGTCAGAGTAGAAAGCCCCACTTAGGTGGGTGCGGAGATCAATCTTGAGATAGTTGAGGAAGATTTCCTTTTACTCCTTGGTATTAGGTCTCTCGACTATTTCAGCATTTTGTCATTCCACCTCCTTGTAAAATCAATAAAGGACTCATTGTCCCTTTGGGTGGTGTTCTCAAGCTCTTTCTTTGTAGGGTGATGAGTGGTGTTCCCTTGGTATTGACTTTTGAAACCAAGCATCGAGATAGATTGTGAGTGGGAGAGTTGCGTACCATTCTTTTGCGGCCCCCTCAAGAGTAAGAGGGAAACATTGTGCCATAACTTTTGGAAATACCTTCTTTGGAACCATGGCCCATATCTAAGTCTCAATGTGGGCCATCAAACAAGAGTTGCCCTTGAACTTCCTGATGTCGGGCATCTTGAACTTGTAGGGGAGAGCAGCCATTGTGCTCATAAGGATGGATGACTGATAAAGGCTTATGTCGGAGCCTTTCCCCAAGTTGAGACCATTGAAGCGTTGGTCAATGTAAGCCATGATTGAATCGACCATCTTGTGATCCTTGCTTTCGGTGCTTGGTTCCCCCATTTTCTTGGTACGGTCACTAACTGTAGACACCCCATTTTGAATGTTCATTCATGATCACACTACTTCTGTGTCTCGCCTTTGATTTGGGTCAAAACTCGTTAAGTGGGACATGTTTCATTAAGTTTCTGACTAACTTCGTTAGTTAGGGGCCAAAATGAACATTAAAACCTAAGAAAAGGGCATTTTTGTGATTCAGACACAAGATGTCTTGTACGAGACATCTAATGTCTCGTATGAGATATCCCCCTTTGACAGTCGAGTTTTCAGCAGTTTCCTTGTTGATCTCAACCTCGTTTCTTGGCAAACACTCCTCCATTCGGGAAAGATGGAAAGGACGATCAGAGAGTCCAAATATACCTCCTTGGGAATCAAGTCTTTGATTCCCATCCAAACTTACCCCCTTGGCTTGATCCCTAGGTCAAGAAATCCTATAAATATAGAGGTTCTTGAACCAAAAAACCTCTAGAATGGTCATTCACCCAAAAAACACTCAAGATCTGATAAAAGAGGTCTTCATAATCAGCCTCTCTCCCTCACCCACGAAATTCAAACCTTCATAACACCATTCAAGTCAAGCTCTTTTGATCTTCAAGGCCTTTAGTCAAGGCCATCCATAGGATTCTCGAAGAATGCTTAGGTAATTCCTTTGCTTCTCTCTTTTCTCATCTCCTTCTTTGCTTTGAAGTAGTGTGATTCTATCAAAAGGATCAGCCTAGACCCTCTCCAATTCATGGAGATGGTCTCGAAGTACATGATCCGACATTCCAAACAAATAAGAAATTATTTGTTTGGCTTCTTTAGTACATATTTTGCATGATTTTGAGACGACGATGATGATTTCTTAGCAAGACCAATCCTAGATTGGGTGGATTGGGTCCTGCTTGACCTTCCCAATCTATAACTTAACCCTGAATCCAAGATCTCACAGTAAGAGGGTTAGACTTGCATCGAAAAAAATCATCGTTGTTCTTAGAATTCTGCATTTTTTTGTACTGTTTTCTGATCCCAGCTGGGATGCCTCGTACGAGGGATCTATGTCTCGTACAAGACATCTCAGTTCTATCTAGCAGATATATTCTCTTGTTTTGAAAAAGGAACTCCGTTCGGTTCAAACACGTACATAGGGTTTCAGATCTGTTCCCCCCTCTGTTTCTGAATCTTAGGACCCTCCTAACGACAAACAAACTCCACGTATATAGTAAAGCTAACCCTTGTTTTGCAGGAGTACTTGCTATCTTGAGATATTTCTTGCTTTGATCTCGTTATGCTTTATATGTGAACTACGACGGCCTGAGTTCTAGGGATGACCAAACACGGTTCCGGTTCGGAACCGCCGGTTCCGGTTCAGCTTTTATGTGAACCTTAACCGGCCCTTAGTTACACCGGTTCCGGTTGTCATAATACGGTTCCGGTTCGATTCCGGTCCGGTTCCGATTCAGTTCCACGGTTCATTTTTTGATGGTTTTTTAATGGTTAGTTCTGATGAAACTGTTAGAAATCGGTCAAAAACACATTTTTATTATTTTCATTCACTGATTTTGGCAAAAAAATCAGTCAAAACACAACTTTTCTTGTCAACTTTCCATTAGTAACGGTTAATTCTAATGAAACTGTTAGAAATCTAATGATTTTGATGGTTTTTTAACGGTTTTATTGACGGTTCAGACGGTTCCGGTTCGCGGTTTGGTTGGGCGGTTCGGAACCGCCGGTTCATGGTTTTTTGGGGGGTTGAACCTTAACCGGCCCTTATCCAAAACGGTTCCGGTTTTCGTGGCGGTTCATGGCGGTTACGGTTTTTTCGGTTCCGGTTCCGGGCCGGTTCGACGGTTCCGGTCCGGTTCCGGTCCGGTTTGGCCATCCCTACTGAGTTCCTCCACAAGAGGGAAACGTAGGCAGCCACTTGGCCCGGCCATTGCTTGTTTTCTGTTTTGCTTTCAAAAAAAAAAAACTTTCTATTTTCTCTTTGACACCTAGAACTTGACTCTCACATACGTGCACGCATGTAGAATAATTTCACTACATACCCTATAACCCGGGTCCCAATCAGAGGACGGATGTCGGTCAGCACACCTAATCTACGAGTGGCACTCGCCGGTCTCTCCAAAGATGGTGTACCCACTCCGTGACACGCTCCTAGACTGTGTTCATGGGGAGCCTTAATCGTAAGCCCTGCATCAACCTCATGTATACATACTAGTCAATAGGACACTCATTGGGACCGGTCGGTTCGATTCTTAGGGTTGTTTTAACCTTTGACCAAGATAACGATTTTCTTACAATCTATAATACTCCCTTAATGAATTCTTAACGATTGTCCCTTCGGTTAAATTGTTGAACAAAGGATTGAGATGGTGAAATTGAGAATTTTTCTACATTCGTCGAGTCTAGTCTCTTTCACCATCAAGATCCTGCATTTGACAATGTCACTTTCGGTTGTCCCTTATAAGAATTCATAAGGTTTGATTGCATTAAAGGCGTCGTTTAACAAAGTGCAAAACAACTACGGAATCACTTAGGTTTGGCTAATTGAATGGTGGATTCTGATGAGAATATGGGACCTTTGCCCAAATTTTCCGTTTGGGAGTGTGCAACACAGGTGAAAAACAAGGGGCTAATATTCTAGGGTGACAGAATCCACTGTTCCAGGATGAACTAGATAGTAACCATCAAAATGGATTGAATTCCGTCCGAACAAATAGGATTAAAATCTACAATCTGACTGTCAGGCTGGATTCCTCGTACGAGACATCCATGTCTCGTACGAGATATCCTCCTTTTTCTATGTTTCTGCCGTGTTGGTCAACCTAATCTCATAAAGGCCGACTTGTTGGGACCCCAGCTTGGATTTGACACAATCTCTTAACTCTAGGTCCGTCCGATCAGCAAGGTAGCTCCACCATCCCAACACAATGTCTCACGAAAGAATGTCTCTCCGAGAAATCTCCCAAAGTCTTCGCTTCAGAATGGAAGCCACCGGAGGATGGAAGGAAGGCTTGACTGAAAGTGATCTCCCTGTAATCAACAATACTTAAGAATTCCATTTTAGAGGACTCGACTATGCCTTATATGTTGCTCATGGTCAAGATACTAATGACCAAGTCAAACAGCGTAACAAGCAAAGCGAGAAAGACTGGGCTGAGATTGAGAAAATGATTAATGATAGCAAGCTTGAAATACTACAAGCCGAGTACAATGAAATGAATAAGCGGTACAATGCTGCTGTCAAAAGGGCCCAAGACTTAGAAGAAGGCCAAGAAGAAACCATCGATACAGAAGTGAAACACTGCATCAGCCTACTCAACCAAGACCTAAAGGAGAAAATGGAAGAGGAACATAACCACCACCTCAATATCATGAGGGACCACTACGAAAGCATTATACAAAGCCTCCAACCCAAGCCACAAAGAGCTTACGCTGATTTGAGCCAAATCCAACTCGGCAGAGCATTTCATGAGCTCGAAAGAGAAGGAAAGCTCACACCGATGAAAGGGTACAAACCCAAGTATGAAGGAGCCGGAAAGGCCTTTCACTTGTATTGCTACTATCATCAGTGCCGCGGTCACCACACTGATAAATGCAACAACCTGAGGGATAAGATCCAAGATCTTATATACCAAGGCACTCTCAAAATAATAGGCAATGGAATCGGCCTCGTATTGAAGAATGAAGAGTCCAAATCTCATGCTCCTTTTCCACTTCATTAGTTAAAAATTTATTAGACTAGTTGTTCCTTTTTAGATTAGTCGCTTCTTTTCGTTTCTCTTAATTATACTAGGCTAGTTATTTACTTCTTGTTAGAATAAAAAGGGATCCTACTCACCCGAGAAACATTGTGGGTGAGAGCATGCCCTCCTATCTATTTCAACTATTTCTTTCAGTAATAGTCGTTCTTCTTTTAAAATTTTTCTACATTTATTGTCTTGTATCCAAAAGGAAAGTAGCGTAGAGATGATAAGTAGCGAGAATGACTACTCAAAGACAATTCCCTTCTCTGGAACCCGCCCCGTACTTAACATGATGCTAAAAGATGGATACTTCCCTGGTCTTGGACTTGGCAAAGATTTATAAGGGATCAAAGAACCACCACCTATAATTCTATATCCATCTAAATATGGTCTAGGGGGAAGACTTGCCATACTTCATGTTCCCTGAACCATGGATTGACCATAGGGGAAAACACCAACTGGGATTTGAAATCTTCAGTGAATGTGATCCGTACTCACTTGAAACAGAACCGATACAATTCTCGTTGCTACCTCGAGAATTATGGGGAACCAAGGCCGAAGCATGCAGTGAATGTGACTTTTTGTTGGGAGAAGACCTACTGCGCCAATTTCTCAACCTTTGCAAGCTAGAGGACACTCAGATCAATGCGATAGATAAGGGGGATGCTCCAAAGCAAGAATACACCAAGCTCATCGAGAAGAATGACAAGCCCATCCAGAACTGGTATACGACTGGGGGACCAATAGCAAGCGAAGACTTCCTAATCAAGGAATTAGGATTCACTCCCCATCCCCATAGGGAAAGAAAATTTGTAACTCTTACCTTCGAATCGGATACCGCCAATGATGAGCTCACCCAAGAGGACTTGGATGCCATCGCAGAACGTGTTTTCCCCTACTTTCTTAATGAAAACATAGATCTTTCTGAGTATCCTGAGATTGCAAGCGTCATAAATGATTAATTAAATAATAACTCTAACGAATTAGATAATAATGAGTCATATGACAAGATAGACCAAGAAAACGAATAAATTTTAAAAGAAATTAATAAGAAAGTAGGTCATCGTGGTGGGAATGGTCCTATTGATGCTGAAGAAATGCAAACAGTTAATTTGGGGACGGATGATGATCCGAAAGAGACCAAGATTGGCAGTTTCTTAAAGGGGGAAGACTGCAAGCCCTCATAGCGCTTCTCCGAGAATTCGTAGATGTGTTCACGTGGTCCTACAAAGATATGCCGGGTCTATCTAATTCGATTATTGAACATAAGATACCGTTGCTTCCTGATTCAAAGCCAGTCAAGCAGAAACTCCACATAATTAAACCCGAGAGGTTGGTACAAGTCAAGCAAGAGATAGAGAAAATCCTGAGTGTCGGGTTCATCAAACTGATAAAGTATCCAACCTGGTTGGCCAATACTGTGCAAGTTTCCAAAGCAAATGGAAAGGTCCGTGTCTACATAGACTTCCGTGATCTCAACAGAGCATCTCTAAAAGATGACTTTCCTCTTCGAACATAGACATGCTTGTCGAGAATACAATAAAGTACGAGGTCCTTTCATTCGTAGACGGATTCGCTGGGTATAATCAAATCCTCATGGCTGAGGAAGATGAGCACAAAATGGTGTTTACCACACCGTGGGGGACTTTTTGTTTCACAGTCATGCCATTCGGGCTCAAGAATGCCGGAGCCACCTACCAGAGAGCTGTAACTGCACTATTCCATGACATGATACATAAAGAAATGGAGGTGTAAGTGGATGACATGATCATACACTCTAAAGGCTCCGATGGGCAGTACATTGTCGACCTTAGAAAATTCTTCGAAAGGTTGAGACACCACAAGATGAGACTTATCCTAGCCAAGTGAACATTTGGGGTAGTGAAATGAAAATTCCTTGGGTACATGGTCAGCGAGAGTGGTATAGAAGCAGACCCCGCAAAGATCAAAGCCATCACTGACATGCCTCCACCTACGACGCAGAAAGAAGTAAAGGGATTTATGGGTCACCTCCAATACATCAGTCGTTTCATCAATCAACTCACGACGATGTGCGAGCCCATCTTAAAACTCCCAAAAAGAATGCATCCCTAGAATGGACCGAAGAGTTCCAAGAGGCCTTCAAAAAAGTCAAAGGGTATCTCATCAATCCTCCTGTATTGGTCCCACCGCATAAGGAGAAATCGTTGATGCTGTACCTTACAATCAATGACACTGCATTAGGGGCTATGCTAGCATAAGAGCAAGCCTACTCAAAGAAAGAGAATGCCATCTACTTTGTCAGTGGTCGCTTTCAAGGGACTGAATTGAACTACTCTACGCTAGAAAAGTAGTGTGCTGCACTGGTATGGGTGGCTGAGAGACTAAAGCCATACATAGAGGCATTCCCCGTGCAACTGATTGCTTGAATGGACCCAATGAGGCACATCTTCGAGAAATCACATGTCTTCTCCAGAATAGCTAAGTGGTACTTTATGCTCGTGGGGCACGATATCACTTACATCACGCAGAAATCCTTGAGAGGAAGAGTCTTTGTTGATCATTTAGCCGAATTTCCATGTGATGAAGCAAAGGGGGAAGACCCGCGATTCCCTGATGAGGACATCATGGCAATAGCAGAAAATAAGTGGCAATTATTTTTTGATGGCGCAGCCAATAAACGGGGGTATGGTATTGGCATGTTACTAGTAGATCCCTCAAACTTCTACACTCCACTCGCAATCCGACTTGACTTTGAGGCCACTAACAACATTGTTGAGTACGAAGCTTGCATAGCGGGGCTTGAAGCAGCCTTGGAAAGAAATGTGACCGAGCTAGAGTTGTACGGTGATTCACAACTCATTATCTATCAGTCAATTAGAAAATGGAGGATATAAGATCCTACATTGCAGAAATACAACGACCATCTCCAAGACTTGGTCAAACAGTTCAGAGAAGTCACCTTCTGCTATCTTCCAAGAGATAAGAACCGCTTAGCAGAATCGCTAGCCATAATGGCATCACTTGTAAAATACCTGAATGGACTGAAGTCAAAACCTTTAAAGTCGCGAGACGAATGGCTCTCGCTTATCACTCAATCATAGACTTGCATGACTATAAGGAACCGTGTGACTCTGTTTTCGTGAATACCTTGAACAACAAACCATGGTATTACGACGTATGGCGTTTCCTCCTAGACGGAACATTCCCATCAGAAACATCACCTAAGGCAAAGATAGCTCTCAAAAGATTTGCTGACCAATTCGTGATTATAGGTGATCAGCTTTATAAGAAACATCACAAACAGTGTCTACTTGTGCTGATGAGCACGAAGCCATGGAAGTAATGGACCAAGTCCATCGAAGAGTCTGTGGAACCCACATGAATGGCAATATGCTAGCAAAGAAAGTTATCTGGACTAAGGTATTATTGGGTCACAATGGAAGCCGACTGCACCGACATGGTTAAGAAATGCCACAAGTGTCAGATACATGCCAACTTGCAACAAGCACCACCGTCCGTTTTATACCCCATGACATCCCCTTGGACTTTCTATACATGGGGAATAGATGTCATTGGCAAAGTCTCACCGATAGGTCACAACGGGCACTCATTCGTGTTAGTCGCGGTAGACTACTTCGCTAAATGGATCGAAGCCCAATCCTACAAAGTCTTAAATGCCAAGAAGGTGGCTGAGTTCATTAAGACCAACATCATTTTCCGATATAGGGTACCTCATGAGATGATATCTGACAATGGCACAGACTTTGAGAAAGAATGTGACCAGCTCCTCGTAGAGTACAAGATAGAAAGGCATCAGTCGTCACCATACCGACCACAAACCAATGGAGCAGTCGAAGCTTCTAATAAAACCATAGAGACCATCATCAAAAAATGGCTAAGACTGGAAGGGACTGGCCAGAGAAGCTACCTTTTGCACTCTGGGGCTACCGTACCTCAATCCGCACAGCCACCGGCGAAACTCCATACGCCCTAGCCTATGGGATGGAAGCAGTGTTACCAATCAAATTAGAGGTACCATCGCTAAGGGTTCTCCTAGAAAACCAAGTAAATGAAGTCGCATGGTTGAACAGCCGCTACGAACAAGTAGCCCTGCTAGATGAACGACGACTTTGAGCCGTCGAGCATATCCAAGCATATCAAAGAAGAATGTCCTGAGCATTCAACAAGAAAGTCAAATCCAGAAACATCAAAGAAGGGGACCTTGTCTTACACGAACATTGTCCTGGACCATTCAACCCCATGGGAAAATGGGGACCGAGGTGGATAGTTCCTTACATAGTCAAGAAGACCTTCTCCGAAGGAGCGGTACAACTCGCAGACCTAGATGGAGATCAACTGCCGAAGCCCGTCAACATGGACAAGCTTAAGAAGTACTACTCATAGCTCCGTCCCCTATTTCAAAAAAAAGAGAGCTCGCTAGGTTGAAAACCCATAAGGGTAGCCTAAGCAAAAATTAGAGCCGAGATCACGAGAAAAGAAGCCCGCTAGATTGAAAACCTGAAAGGGCGGTCTAGGCAAAAATCAGGGTGTGCATTAAAAAATAATAATAAAAATAAATATATAAGTAAATCGGGGACAGTCTCGTACGAGACATCCATGTCTCGTACGAGGCATGTCAAGCAGTCAGCAGACATATTTTCTCTTTCTTGAACAAGAACTACGATGACCTGAGCTCCTTATTTAATTGATGTAAAAGGAGAACGTAGGCAGCCTTTTGGTCCGGTCTATTCAATAAATAAAATCAAAATCTTGTTCTTTTATTAATTGAATGCATTTCAAGAAAAAAATACGAAAATTCCCAACATGAATACTAACTTGCAAAAGAAAATAAATAGAATACTAAAAATCTAAACATTGGTCTATCTAAGCAATCTCTCGATACTCCTAAGGATCTATTTCTTCCTTAACTTAGTAGGGGCTTGACCACGATCCACCTTGTCTTCCCTTTTCCTCTTTTACCAAGGTATCTCATAACGAGAGGAACATCAAGTCTACTGAAAACCGAGGGAGTCAATCTTGCGAACACATGAGGCCTATCTAGAGCTTAAAATTTGCCAGGAAGCCCATTCGCCCTCTTCTCATAAAAGTCGCCATCCAGAAAGTCTTGAGTAGCATCCACACTGATATTCGAAGGATCCTCCTTAGCTTCCTTCTTCCTCAAACTCAAGCTAGGCTCAAATCGGTCCCCCAACAAAGGACGACGGGTCTCATCAATACCCTCGACGTTGGGACGGAGTTCTTTGAGGAACCAATCCAGATATTTATCGAACAAGTACATGCTCCCTCCATCATGACGAAGATTGGTCCAATGGTCCACAGTGGTGCCTTGCTGTGAATACCCCTTTCCGATGAAGCGACGCATGGGAAGTATCTTGTGATTATTTTTATTTACAAAGGGAATATTCTTAACAACATTAAAATTATGAGAGTCGCCACGCCGTTTTAATTAAAGCCAAAACATTAAAAAAAGCATTTTTAGTGGGTTCGGGGGTCAAATTACAACAAGAGAAGAATATTGAACGTTATCACTCCTATTGCCCGAATTGATCGGTCTTTCTATCATGATGAATGTGTTAGTAGTGTGTTAGTGATTTAGACCGGATCCGAAGATTGCCTACGTTCCTCTCAATGTGAGAAGCTCAGGTCAACGTAGTTCGCAGAGAATTAGAATAGGCAGAAGGATCGGGATCATGCATAATGAGGGGGGAATTACCTAAAGATTAGGGTTTAGAAGTAGTTCCTAGATCATCCTCGGGTTGATGAACCCTCGATCATCATCGGCTATGAAATAACATGTAATTATGAAGATCACAACCCTAAATATAGCATAAATAAGGTTTTAATCTATGAACACGAAGAACATGCGAAGAACATATTATGAACATATGAATGAACATGCAAAGCATATGAAGAAGCTATGAATAAACATGTAAGAACATGAATATAAAAGATCTACATTAAAAATGATGCAAGAACACGAAGAAAAAGTTAGAAAACTTACCTATGTTGGCAAGAAATAAACCTTTGTCTCCTTGAGTGTTTGAATGCTTAATTAGGGAGAAAAATAATGTTTAAGAACTCCAAAATTCGTACTTAGAGCTCTCAAAATCGGACCCCAAAACCAATGGAATGGAATGGTTTATATAGTAGGCTGATGGGAAGATCTGATGGTCAGGATCATCCAGAGCAAAGGTGGCCGCCTGGCCATGACTGAAGCCAGTGACAAGAGTGGCCGCGTGGCCAAGCTCAACGCGCAGCAAGGTTGGCCGCGTGGCCAAGGTTGCAGGCTGACTTGATTCTTAAGCTAGGGTTTCTGCATGGTTTTAAGGAAACCATTTATTACCTATTTTGATAGATTTTGCCATAAATGAGATATTTTGGGAATCCGGAACAAGTCTTTACAAGGTTTCTAATTCCTATAAAGACCTTGTATTTTTGGGAAAGTCCTAATAAACTCATTTTCAGGTCGGGTACTAACAGTAGCCCCTCGGCGACGCTTCTTGCAAGGCAATGTGGGGTTGACGATAAAAGAAGGATCCGTCTGAAACATGAGTTTCAAAACAGATGCAAGGTAAGGGAACGACTGAACCTTGACAGGCGACCTACGTATCCGCGGGGGAATCAAGCCAAACGTAGTTCAAATCTGATGGGGAAATTGGGAAGGACTGTCCTCTGATGGGGAACAACATCTTCTGCTGGGGAAAATGCACCTGCTCGGGATGAGAGATGACCATGCCGGTCGGGTGGCTGGACCTTTTCAGGTTTCCTATGTATCCTCCGAGGAATCAAGCCGGTCGTAGTTCAGAGCGATTAGGGAAAAACGAGACATCGAACTTCTACTGTGGATAATAAACCTACGGATGCTATCTTGTATGAAGAACGAACATTCGTAAGCAATGAAGTTATTTGGGAAAATTAAAGACTACGTTGTCTAAATAATCCCAAGATGGAATGGTAAACGCAATCAGGATCGCTAGGGTTCCTGCCGATTGCGCTAAAGTAATAGATGTTGGATCTCTCGTGAACAGAAACGCCGAGGCTTCTGCCAACCACGATCGATCAAGGATACGTATGTCATAGAGGCGCCGAAGTCTCTATGATCATGCAAATCCTAATAATAGATGCCGGATCTCTCGCAAACAGAAACGCCGAGGCTTCTGTCAACCATAATCGATCAAGGATACGTATGTCATAGAGACTCCGAAGTCTCTACAACCATACAAATCCTAATAATAGATGTTGGATCTCTCGCAAACAAAAACGCCGAGGCTTCTGTCAACCACAATCGATCAAGGATACGGATGTCATAGAGGCGCTGAAGTCTCTGTAATCATACGAATCCTAAGCAAATATTCGGTGAAGAATGGGAATTTTAATGGCTTCCCGTACCCAAAGGTAACGAATATCAGTCAAAATAGTGCTAAGGGCATTTAAGATGAATTAAAGGGAAAAGATCAAGGGCAAAAAGGGAATTTTATCTGAAAGGACAAGGTTGGCCGCGTGGCCAAACACACTGAATTGCAATAGTGGCCGCGTGGCCAAGACCGCTGAGTGGTCAGATCTCCTTCACGCGGATCGCTGATCTGACGGCTGGGGTCGCAAGCGCATAAGTGGCCGCGTGGCTAAGGTTGCCGGCGGGCTGACTCTTGGTCACATCACCAGAAACCCTCCCTCTTCTTCTTCTTTTCTTCTTTCTTCTTCTTCCTTCCTCCATTGTTGACGAGTTAGAGAGAGAAAATTGAGTTTTTAGAGAGAGAATGCTCAGATTTTGATAATTTTGAAGACTTTATTTCACATATTTCTTGAAGCTATGGCAGATTGGATCAATGAGGTGTTATTTAGGGATTTTCCGGGCCAAGGTGGGTATATGCTTCCATAAGAAGAGCAACAAGGAGAGGGGCACGGTGATGCTCAGGGCGGAGGAAATGTAGGGGCTGGCCCAGGAGCGGGCTTTGAAGCGGCGCCCTTGATTCCACGGGGCGGTTTGAGACCACGAGCCGCGACTCGGAATTATCGCGATAATCTGCTGCGGTCTATGTTCGACCAAGATTACGATTTTTACATCGACTCTGAGCGCCATTGGTCGATGGGGCTTCCGGCGACGCGAGAGGTAAATTTCGAATTTTTACTCCTCTCCTTCTCGCACATTTGTATGTTTTATGCACATAATATGAAATGCTAGAATAATAGAATGCTAGAATTTAAATTGCTAGAATTGTAGATTGCTAGAATGGTAACGTACCTGTGCTGTGTTTACCTGCAGAGGATCAAGGCTCGTGGGTCCACAGTGACTGTGGGTAAACTGTGGGCGTCCTTGCCGGAGGGACCGGGCGGTTTGCGTGCTCGGATCGAGGCTATGGGCTTTAGCCCATTCTTTGACAGTGTCCGCATGGTCGGGGCTACCCTGAAGGTGGCAGCGGTGATAGAGGTGTGTCGGGAGTTCTGGTGGGATACCACCCATACCTTCCACTTCAGTTGGGGAGAAATTACCATCACGCCGACGGATTTCGCGGCCATCACTGGGTTGAGGTTTATTGGTACCCCTTTCCCTTTTGATGAGAGCTTGGTGGAGCGGCGGGACTATAGACAGGCTCTGCTGGGAGTCGACACCGACCTGGGAGGAGATGTCAAGGGTTATGGAGTGGAGGCCGGGAAGGTGAATCGCTTGGTGGAGGTGGCTATTGAAGCCTTTGGTAGGGGGAGTATGATTTGGATTGTTTGGTCCGGCTGTTCTTATGGTACAGCTTTTCGGAGATCTTGTTTCCGAGTGGGGCTACTGTCTGCCGGTACCCACTGCTAGGGGCTTTGGTGGACTTGGACCTAGTCGGTGGGATTTCTTGGGGTGGAGCCGGTTTGGCTGAGATTTACCGGGCATTGGACCATTGCTCTAGGGCTAGCTCATCGGCCTTTGACGGGTTTCAGTTCGCCTTTGAGGTATGCTCTTGACTGCCCTTCTTTTCCACATTGTTGAGATTTCTGCTCTATCCTTTGGTTTGAAATATCTCTTTCATTGCATGCACAGGCTTGGGTGTATGAGATATTTGGTGTCGCCCCTTTTCAGTTGGTGATGAGTGCCAACAAGGTTGTTCCCATCATGTCGTACTGGTGCAAGGGCAACAGGGTTCCTCCCCGCAGAAACCGGGATAGGAAGACGGTGGATGCTGCTGATCTGAGGAGGGTGTTCGCGATGTCTGAGCCCTTCGGGGTTAGATTTTACCCATGGAGTCCGTCCAATGAGGCTTCGGTGGGTCCCTATGTAGTGGAGTTGACCGCTTCTAGGGTTCTGCTTGTGGGTCTCACCGGGGAGGCCATGTATCTCGGAGAGAGGGTGGTTCGTCAGCACAGGGTTGGTGCGTTACCGTGGGCTCCTTATGACCCTCCACGGGATATGCTCCATCCCGCGAGGTTGGCGACTTTCTTGGCTCCTACTCCGGCAGAGCATTACAGAGGGAGTGACGACTATGCTAGCTACGTGCGGACACGGATGATCAGCCCTCAAGTTCGGGCTAGGATGCTATCGGGAGAGGGATCGAACTCGGCCCGGTATGTTGGTCGGAGTCGGCCTTTGGTTGACATGCCTCTTCGCTCGAGTAGCGTGAGGGTGATGAGGGGCGGCCGGGAGGTGGATCTTAGCTTGGAGCCGACTGATGCAGATCTTGTTGAGGAGACATTTATTCCTCCGCGCCGACGCTGGGGTACGGCTTTGTGCTTTATATTAGTCATGTTTCCACACACCTATTTCTTTCTGCATTGTAATCATTTGCCTTGGCCTCCCTTTCAGGTGACTCGGGAGGCATATATCCGTTCAGCTCGGCGGGAGAACGTGTTGATGCGCTTACTGAGGGAGGCATACCATTCATGTACTTGTCAGAGGGACGACGTTGCGTCACCCCAGCGTCGTGAGCGGTCTCCGAACGGTGCGGGCTCTTCTCACACTGGTGGTCGAGCGGTCCGGGGACGGAGTTCGGGTGCTGGTATCTCTCGAGCTTTAGCTCGGCGTGGAGACACCACGGAGGAAGATTCTGATTAGGCGGGGTCCATCTTTATTTCCTACACTGTTAGCTAGTAGAGAGCAGAGGGATATGTATGTATAGAACAAATGTATAAAATGCATGTATGTATATTATGTTCTAAAATGCAATTTTATTGTGGGAGGCTACTTGTGCAAACTAGTTATTTTACAAATGTTCCTAATTTTATACAATGCATGAGCCACGGAAGGGGGCAGGTACGCAGTTGCATGGATCCGTCACGGAGTGGGAGGAAACAAACTGGATTTCTGCATGGGGTAATAGTGGCCGCGTGGCCATGGCAAGGCCCGGAGAAATGTTGGCCGCATGGCCTAGGACGAAGTTGGCCGCCTGGCCAAGGACAACATCGGCTGCGTGGCCAAGAGCATATGTGGCCGCGTGGCCAAGTCCTGCGCCGCCTCCGGTTTTCCTTTTCCTGGCAAGAATCGGGAGTTGTGTAGTATTTAATGGGAGTTTGTGTCCTATTCAACTTTGTACCAGCAGCTCTTTTGATCAATTTTGAGTTCCAATCATCAACTTGCTCTTCTTTTGCCATGGAGCACAATGCAAGGCTTTCTAGACTTGAAAAAGGAGCTTTCATAACATCTTTGGAAAAGTGGGTTGCCAAGATATCGGGTCCTTGTCGTAGGAAATTTGAGAAGCGCTATGGGATCAAGTGTCTTTGGTCATTCCTGTCACGACCCGAAATATAGGCTCTATTTTATTAGTAATTAAATGATTTTTATTTGATTATTTGCTTATTTATTTATTTAGATTATTATTTATTTAAATAATTATGTGTGCATTTTATGTGTTATAATAATTATGCCTAGCATTTTATTCGAGTTGTTTGGCTAGTGTGGAAGTGTTGAGTCTTAATTGTTAGCCGGGAGTGTAAGTAATTGTGTTGGTTTGGGGAGGGGGTTTAGTTGTAACATTTCAAAATAATTTCCCCCTACTCCCCTCACCTCCCTACACCTCCTTCTCCCTCTTACACTCCACCTCCCTCACCATTTCTCTCTCTCTCTCTCCAGCCCATTCTTTCTCTCTCTCCAAGCTAGAAGGGTAAGTTTTCTTCTCTTTCCTTCTCTCTTCTTTTTCTTCATCTTCTTCTAGTTATTTCTCATTTCTTAAAACGTAAACATTGTTTAGATCGTCGATAGGATCGCGTAGACTCAAAAAGATTTGAAATCCATCAACTTTGAGAAAATTCAGGTAAGTTACTTTTCCCCCATTTTAATGCTAAAATGTTCATATCATGTTTAGATAATGTTTGATGTGTTACATTTGAAGTTTTGATGAGTTTTGAATTTGTTTGGAATTTATTGAGTTTTTGGTTGAAAATGGTGAATTGGTGAATATCTTGATTCAATCTTGGTTTTGGTTGATAAAGGGTGTTGTTAAGGTCCCTTTTTTGTTTAAATAATGTTTGGGTACCTTAGAAATCTTTTGGTAGTGTTGATTTTGGGTGTTATGTGTTTTGGGTTTGAAAATGGAAGAACCCATGTTGTTCTTCCCGATTTCTGGCAATCCGGAAGATTGGGCGGCCGCACAAAAGAGCCTGGGCGACCGCGCATCTTTCTGAAAGATTTTGTTCTTGTTTTGAGGCCTTTTGTGCGACCGCACAACCCACTTTGGGCGGCCGCACAGACCTCTGCAAATTTACACTTTGTTAGTTTGTGTGATTAAGGAACGCGTTTTGGTCCAAGTCTTGGGTGTCCTTCTAGTTGACCTTAGTGAATATTATAGCACACTCTAGTGATAGAATTGGGTCCTTTGTGATCAAGTTTGTGTTCGAGATTCATTAATTGTTAATTGGGATTTTGGAGCACCTTTATTGTGTATTGTTGGTTTATTTCACTTTCTTGGTGACTTCTTGGTATGGTTTACCCTTGTGGTAATTTATTTGGATTGATTCCCTACTTTGGAATCCTTTGTTGTTTATCGTGCTAGTATTTTATTACTTAGCCTTTACGTGAAAGTCCAGCTGGTATTTTGTGTGTGTTTGGGCGATGGGAAAGATTATAATGGCAAAGCCAAGTCCATTATAACGTTGACCATTGTTTTGCCCCCTTCTTTACCCCTTCTCCAGATTGGCCTTGGAAAGGATAAGTCAGCGTTCCTTTGTGAATGTATCTGGCTAGCGGGCATGACTTTGTGTCATGGTCCTTGTCCCTCGTGACACTTTTATGTTATTGGTTCCGGTACCGGGGTTTCCTCTTCGGCTTTCATGCTTCATGCTATTATGAAGATGATGATTGGTTGATTATTGAAGCTGCGCAGCGATCCTTTATTTGGATGTTCCGGTTTGGAAAACCTTGGCTATATCCTTTGTTATGTGTTTATTTCCGCTGCTATCTGTTATATGATAAGTGCTATGTGCTATGTGATATTTATTATTGCTTATTGTATATTGCATCAAGCATGTCATGTAGTTGCATTAGTAACTTATTGAGATTTATCTCACCCCCTTTTCTTTTATCTTTGTTTTTCCTTAACCCCCCCCCAGGTGCTAAGGATTAGTCTCGCTGATCACGAGAAAGAGGACGTCGAGAGTGGATCCGTTCTTTTGGGGAAGGTTGTTATAGGTTGGTTTACATTATGTAAATGTGTAACCTTTTGGGGTAGTTGTACCAAACAATGACGTCGTTAAGAATTGTATATTTATATTTTGTTGGGCATAAACTTGTGGAAGTTTATGATAGTTGTATTTGGTTTTTATCAAACTTGATTTTGTGAAACTTTGGTTCATCACCTTTTGGTGTCAAATGGAATTTTTAACCTTGGTATTTCATAGTTTTGGTTTTAGAGTCGACGTCCAGATCGCGGTCCCGGGGCCCGCGGGGTCCGGGGTCGCGACAGTTGGTATCAGAGCTATGGCATTGGCTCTAAGTATAAGTCTAGGTGGATTAGTATGACCTAGGTGGGTAGTAGTGTGCGGAGTGATTAACGGTTGATGTCTTATGCAGGTAATTACTCGCAATGTCTGGAAGAAGAAACAGAGGAGGTACTAGTGGGACACAGAATCAGAATGACACAAGGGAAGAATCACGTGCTATGTTTCAAGGCATGTTCGAGGAGGCCATGAAGGCTATACATGATCAAGGTCCGAGGGTAGAACAAGCACCACCCCGCTATGGATTGGAGCAATTTCTGAAGTTGAAACCGGTTGAATTCAATGGGGAACCCGATGTAAGGAAAGCCGAGTTGTGGATTGAGTCTATGGAGAAGATTTATGATGTATTTGGGTGTTCGGATGAGGACAAGGTCCGGTTTGCGGCTTACAAGCTTGTGGGAGCCGCCGAGCATTGGTGGAAGGGTGTTAAAGCTACTTGGGATGATACTCGCACGGTGTATGCATGGGAGTTGTTCGTGCGCAAATTCAAGGAGCATTTCATTCCGGTTGTTAATCAAAACCGAAAGGAGATCGAGCTACTCAACTTGGAGCAAGGATTGTTGTCTATAGCACAATACTCGGCGAAGTTTATAGAGTTAGCCCGATATTGTGACTATTTGGTGAGGACCGAGGAACAAAAGGCTATGAGGTTTATTCGGGATTGAAGACCTCCATCCGTACTCAACTTATTGCTCAACGGATTGTAACATTTCAAGATGCGGTGGATCGAGCCTATCTTATAGAGCAAGATATTGGGGAACATAAGCGGAAGACCGAGGTGGCCAACCCGAGTAAGCAAGGAGCACAGAGCAAGTCACAACCAAGGATTGATAATCGAGGTAACTTTGGGGGACAATCTCAGTTCCGAGGGCAACCGGCCCCAAGGAACCCGGGTACCACTTCCGGGAACCAAGGGAGCCTAATGAGGAAGCCTTGTACCTTTTGTCAGAAGGTAGGCCATGCGGAGGATAGGTGTTGGAAAAAGCAAGGCAAGTGTACCAATTGTGGTGAAATGGGGCACTTTGCGAGAGAGTGCACGAGGTACCGAGGTCAAGCATCCGGGTCAGGAGTTGGTATTAATCAGGGTCAGAAAAGGGATGCCGCCGGGAAGCCCAAGGTTCAAGGGAAGGTTTATGCCATGAATCAACAACAAGCGACCGATGATCCATCCGTTATTGGAGGTATTATTTCTGTGTCTAATGTGAGCGCACGAGCGTTAGTAGATCCAGGATCATCTCATTCATACATTTCTGTGCAATTTGCTTCTATGTTAAATGCTGCATTCGAGTCTTTACCGTACGTGCTAGAGGTGTCGACCCCTATAGGAGAATGCTTGATTTCTGATCGAGTCTTTCGTGCTTGTGATGTGGTTATTTGTGGTCGAGTCCTTTGTGCGGATTTGGTGGTTCTTCCTATCCAAGACTTTGATGTCATATTGGGTATGGATTGGTTGAGCAAGTTTCATGCTTCTGTGGATTGCCGTAAGAAAACTGTTACTTTTTCTATTCCCGATGTGCCTAAATTTGTGTTTGAGGCTAGTCCTCTGAGTAGAAAGGTTCGCTTGATTTCTTTTATGAAAGCGAGAAAATTATTGAATAGTGGTTGTGAGGGGTATTTGGCTAGTGTTCTTGATACTAGGAAGGAATCCCCTAGTTTTGATAGTGTTCGGGTAGTCCGGGAATTTCCCGATGTTTTCTCTACCGAGTATGATATGCCTCCCGATCGTGAGATAGAATTTTGTATAGATCTTTTGCCGAGTACGGCTCCAATTTCGAAAGCACCTTATAGGTTAGCTCCCGCAGAGTTGAAGGAGTTAAAGGTTCAGTTGCAAGAGTTGCTTGATCGAGGATTTATCCGCCCTAGTGTTTCCCCGTGGGGAGCACCGGTTTTGTTTGTGCGGAAGAAAGACGGTTCCTTGAGACTGTGTATAGATTACCGGAAGTTGAATCAGGTTACGGTGAATAATAAGTATCCTCTACCGCATATTGATGATTTGTTTGATCAGCTTCAAGGGTCCGTGGTTTTCTCTAAACTTGATCTGAGGAGTGGGTACCATCAGTTGAAGGTTCGATCGGAGGATGTTCCGAAGACTGCTTTTCGCACTCGTTATGGTCATTATGAGTTCTTGGTTATGCCGTTTGGGTTGACTAACGCGCCGGCCGTATTTATGGATTTGATGAACCGAGTTTTCCATCCCTATCTTGATTCGTTCGTGGTAGTCTTCATCGACGACATTCTTGTTTATTCGAAATCCCGAGAGGAGCACGAGCAGCATTTGAGGACAATTTTATCCGTTCTTGCGAGGGAGAAATTATTTGTGAAGTTTAGTAAATGCGAATTTTGGCTCGAGAAGGTGTCATTTCTGGGTCATGTGATTTCTAAAGACGGGATTTCGGTGGATCCTTCAAAGATAGAGGCTATAGTGGATTGGAAGAGACCCGAGTCAGTGACAGAGGTTAGAAGCTTTCTTGGTTTAGCCGGGTATTACCGAAGATTTATTGAGGGATTTTCGAGGATTGCTACTCCGATGACTCAGTTGACCCGGAAGAATGTTCCGTTTGTGTGGACCGATAAATGTGACAAGAGTTTCGAGGAATTGAAGAAGAAGTTGACTACCGCACCGATCTTGAGTTTGCCTAATGGGAGCGATGGCCTAGTGATTTTCAGTGATGCTTCTAAAGAGGGTTTGGGTTGTGTGTTGATGCAGAATGGGAAAGTAATTGCGTATGCTTCGAGGAAGTTGACCCCTAGTGAACAGAATTACCCGACTCATGATATGGAGTTAGCGGCTATTGTATTTGCGTTGCACAAGTGGAAGCACTACCTTTACGGGGCGAAGTTTGAGATTTTTACCGATCACAAGAGTTTGAAATACCTTTTCTCTCAGAAGGAATTGAACAACCGTCAGCGCCGATGGATGGAATTGTTGAAGGACTATGATTGTGCGATTTCCTATCATCCGGGGAAGGCGAATGTGGTAGCCGATGCGATTAGTAGAAAATCTTATGTGGCTTCGATGATGGTTCGAGAATGGAAAATGCTTGAGGATGTTCGAGATTGGTCTCCTCGTGAATCGAGACATGGGCCTATTTTTGCGAATATTAGGGTGTCTCCGACCCTAATTCAGAGGATAAAGGAAGCTCAGAAAGAGGATCCCGAGTTGGTGAAGATAATGGGTAAATTGAAGGAAAAGAATTTCGGGGATTTTTCATTGAGCTCGAGTGGAGTGTTGACTTTTCGTGGAAGATTGTGTGTTCCGAATGTTGATGGAATTAAACAGAGAGTTCTTGATGAGGGTCACAAATCGAGGTATACTATTCATCCGGGCAGTACGAAGATGTATCAGGACTTGAAGCAACAATTTTGGTGGATTAACATGAAGAGGGAAATAGCCGAGTATGTTTCGAAGTGTTTAACTTGTCAGCAGGTCAAAGCCGAGCATCAGAGACCCGCGGGACTACTTCAGCCGTTAGAGATTCCCGAGTGGAAATGGGAGCATGTGACTATGGATTTCGTTACGGGATTGCCTCGTACCCGTAGGAAGTATGACAGTGTTTGGGTAATAGTGGATAGATTGACTAAGAGTGCCCATTTCTTGCCTATTGATATCAGATATTCGATGGAGAAGCTTGCGACCCTTTATATTGATGAGATTGTTAGATTGCATGGAGTTCCGGTTAGCATTGTGTCAGATCGAGACCCGAGGTTTATTTCTAGATTCTGGAAGGCGTTTCAGGAAGCTTTGGGTACAGAGTTGCGATTCAGTACAGCTTTTCATCCCCAGACCGATGGTCAATCCGAGAGGACTATTCAGATTCTTGAGGATATGTTGCGAGCATGTTCAATAGACTTTTCTGATTCTTGGGATTCGCACCTACCGTTAGTGGAGTTCTCTTACAACAACAATTACCAGGCTAGTATCGAGATGGCGCCGTTTGAGGCTTTGTATGGAAGGAAATGTAAATCGCCTATTTGTTGGGATGAGGTCGGTGAAGCGAAAGTTTTGGGTATTGATTTGCTTCGGGATTCGGTTGGGAAAGTCAAAGTTATCCGGGATCGATTGAAGACAGCCCAGAGTCGACATAAGAGCTACGCAGATAACCGAAAGCGAGATCTTAGTTTTCAGATTGGTGATTTGGTATTCTTGAAAGTGTCTCCGAAGGTGGGTATTCGTAGGTTTGGGAAGAAAGGCAAATTGGCTCCGAGGTTTATTGGCCCGTTTGAGATTTTGGGAAAGGTTGGACTTCTAGCGTATCGTCTCGCGTTACCGTCGTCCTTAGACCGTTTGCACAACGTCTTTCACGTTTCTATGCTTCGGAAGTATGTTCATGATCCGTCTCACGTGTTACTGAGGATACCGGAGGATATTGAGCCTGATATGTCTTATGAGGAACGACCAGTTCGGATCTTAGATTCCAAGGTCCAAGAGTTGAGGAGCAAAAGTATTTCTTTGGTTCGAGTCCTTTGGAGGAATCATAACATCGAGGTGTCGACGTGGGAGCTTCGTGATGAGATCGAGAGGAAATTTCCGTGGGTTTTTGTTTAAGGTGAGTCTCGTTAAAATTCGGGTCGAATTTTCTTTAAGGGGGAGTGAATGTCACGACCCGAAATATAGGCTCTATTTTATTAGTAATTAAATGATTTTTATTTGATTATTTGCTTATTTATTTATTTAGATTATTATTTATTTAAATAATTATGTGTGCATTTTATGTGTTATAATAATTATGCCTAGCATTTTATTCGAGTTGTTTGGCTAGTGTGGAAGTGTTGAGTCTTAATTGTTAGCCGGGAGTGTAAGTAATTGTGTTGGTTTGGGGAGGGGGTTTAGTTGTAACATTTCAAAATAATTTCCCCCTACTCCCCTCACCTCCCTACACCTCCTTCTCCCTCTTACACTCCACCTCCCTCACCATTTCTCTCTCTCTCTCTAGCCCATTCTTTCTCTCTCTCCAAGCTAGAAGGGTAAGTTTTCTTCTCTTTCCTTCTCTCTACTTTTTCTTCATCTTCTTCTAGTTATTTCTCATTTCTTAAAACGTAAACATTGTTTAGATCGTCGATAGGATCGCGTAGACTCAAAAAGATTTGAAATCCATCAACTTTGAGAAAATTCAGGTAAGTTACTTTTCCCCCATTTTAATGCTAAAATGTTCATATCATGTTTAGATAATGTTTGATGTGTTACATTTGAAGTTTGGATGAGTTTTGAATTTGTTTGGAATTTATTGAGTTTTTGGTTGAAAATGGTGAATTGGTGAATATCTTGATTCAATCTTGGTTTTGGTTGATAAAGGGTGTTGTTAAGGTCCCCTTTTTGTTTAAATAATGTTTGGGTACCTTAGAAATCTTGTTGGGAGTGTTGATTTTGGGTGTTATGTGTTTAGGGTTTGAAAATGGAAGAACCCATGTTGTTCTTCCCGATTTCTGGCAATCCGGAAGATTGGGCGGCCGCACAAAAGAGCCTGGGCGACCGCGCATCTTTGTGAAAGCTTTTGTTCTTGTTTTGAGGCCTTTTGTGCGACCGCACAACCCACTTTGGGCGGCCGCACAGACCTCTGCAAATTTACACTTTGTTAGTTTGTGTGATTAAGGAACGCGTTTTGGTCCAAGTCTTGGGTGTCCTTCTAGTTGACCTTAGTGAATATTATAGCACACTCTAGTGATAGAATTGGGTCCTTTGTGATCAAGTTTGTGTTCGAGATTCATTAATTGTTAATTGGGATTTTGGAGCACCTTTATTGTGTATTGTTGGTTTATTTCACTTTCTTGGTGACTTCTTGGTATGGTTTACCCTTGTGGTAATTTATTTGGATTGATTCCCTACTTTGGAATCCTTTGTTGTTTATCGTGCTAGTATTTTATTACTTAGCCTTTACGTGAAAGTCCAGCTGGTATTTTGTGTGTGTTTGGGCGATGGGAAAGATTATAATGGCAAAGCCAAGTCCATTATAATGTTGACCATTGTTTTGCCCCCTTCTTTACCCCTTCTCCAGATTGGCCTTGGAAAGGATAAGTCAGCGTTCCTTTGTGAATGTATCTGGCTAGCGGGCATGACTTTGTGTCATGGTCCTTGTCCCTCGTAACACTTTTATGTTATTGGTTCCGGTACCGGGGTTTCCTCTTCGGCTTTCATGCTATTATGAAGATGATGATTGGTTGATTATTGAAGCTGCGCAGCGATCCTTTATTTGGATGTTCCGGTTTGGAAAACCTTGGCTATATCCTTTGTTATGTGTTTATTTCCGCTGCTATCTGTTATATGATAAGTGCTATGTGCTATGTGATATTTATTATTGCTTATTGTATATTGCATCATAGCATGTCATGTAGTTGCATTAGTAACTTATTGAGATTTATCTCACCCCCTTTTCTTTTATCTTTGTTTTTCCTTAACCCCCCCCCCCCAGGTGCTAAGGATTAGTCTCGCTGATCACGAGAAAGAGGACGTCGAGAGTGGATCCGTTCTTTTGGGGAAGGTTGTTATAGGTTGGTTTACATTATGTAAATGTGTAACCTTTTTGGGGTAGTTGTACCAAACAATGACGTCGTTAAGAATTGTATATTTATATTTTGTTGGGCATAAACTTGTGGAAGTTTATGATAGTTGTATTTGGTTTTTATCAAACTTGATTTTGTGAAACTTTGGTTCATCACCTTTTGGTGTCAAATGGAATTTTTAACCTTGGTATTTCATAGTTTTGGTTTTAGAGTCGACGTCCAGATCGCGGTCCCGGGGCCCGCGGGGTCCGGGGTCGCGACAGAACCCGCGAGGAGGGCGCGCGCAAACACTAACATAAGGTCTTTGAAACAAACCCTTGGTCCACTCGGACTATTCGTTATCATCCTTGTCTTTACCCTTGGAAAGCTTGGTGAGCTTAGCCTTCATTTGATCCATTTCAGTTTCATGAGCCTCCCTTTGATTGTGAAGGTGGGATTGCCAAAGATCATCTTTGTTTTGGGCCTCCTTATTGAGAGTGGGGACTTGCTCTTGTAGAGTTTGGACCATAGCTTAGAGTTGCTCAAGAGACATGGCGTTGTTGGTGTTGGAGTTGCCGGCCATTGATGCTGTCGGAGCTGTTGGAGTGATCAATTCATGAACTAGCCGGTTTGCTGAATCTCGGTAGATGCGGTGAGTACCAACTGGACCTAAATTGAAGAAGAGGCCCTTGTCAGTCTTGAGTAACACTTTTGGTCCATGAAGAGGCTTGAACACACAATGGTCACACGACTCGAACCACATAAAGAAAAAGACTATTTTTTTTATAAGTCGGAGGCACGGAATCCCTTTTGGGTTTTCTAAGAAAATAGTGGAATCGTCACACTAGTATATAGACCTTCTCACGGTCCCATATTCTCATTGGATTCCACCACGTTTGTGAATCCTACACGTGTCGAAATTAAACTAAATTAATGTAGTAAAGCATACATGCGGGGATGGATTTTTATTTTCGCCCATAATAACCACTTGTTTCTTTTGGAAACTGTATGTATGATTTGAAAACATTAGTTTAGAGAAATTTCAGCACATGAAAACCGACTTGGTCACAAAGTGTTTAACTAGAATTGTGTTGGCTTGTGCTCGGCTAAAGAGAGCCTTAAAGGTCACCCCCGGCATGTAGTCATAAACTACGCCACGGGCTGAGGTTTACCGCTTCGAGAGAGTTAAGGTCGGGTGGAGCTTGAAACTCTCTAGGACGGGCCTCGATGGGTTTAGGGTTATGAAATTGTGCGACTCGATAGTGAGCAATTGATAAGAATTAGTGCACGTAGTGTGAGGTCCAACAAGTGACAAAATATTTTTTGTTTTTGTTTTTGTTTTTGTTTTTGTTTTTAACAAAAGAAAAGCAAATAAGCACGTAATTTACAACTCTCGAATCACCCATGTGACTGATAAAAGAACATAAAATAAAACAGTCCAGAGGTACATGTCAAATCTGATGCAGGCAACTGTGCCCACACCCTATCATTCTGTTCTGTTCTAGGAACCTGTTCATGTTCTGGAAAACCGCCCAGAAGCGCGCGCCTCTGGCATGTGATGTGGGATGTGTGCAGAGTAACTAGGAGGCGCCTGCTTCTGGGTAAAGCTGTCAGACACTTGGACTCAGGGGATTACCCTGGTCCTGAATATATTTTCGAACCGCCTGCAAAGATGATTAGCACAGGAAAAAGAAGAATAGGAAGAATATATGGGAAGCGGGCGACTCTGGTCTTTAATGTGAGACGCGCGCGCCTTAGGCCAAGAAGGACAGAGGCGCACGCTTCCCACCATCAGGAACCAGAATGCCCAGAAAATGTAGACTATGAACAAAACGCAAGCTTAACCCTCAAGCTGTACCCAGTAGAGTCGCCACTGTAGATACCCCGGGAGAGCCCACCACTTGGCTAGAGCGGCGGATGATCCTAGGATGTCTATTTTGGTTTTAATTGTTTAGATTCGCTACTTATGTTTTTAATGGATCATAAGAAAAACCTAATATTAAGCCTATGTTTTGATACGAAAATCAGAGATTCTTTTTATGAGGTTCGGGGGTTAGGTTACGAGATGGGAAGTACTTAAACACCATCTCGCCCAACTAATGTTGGTCTTGCTTGTTCGTAGTCTACATGAAAATTGTTCTTTCTATTCTTTGATGATGATAAAAGGGGGTTAAAAAAAAGGGGTTTGAATGTTGGGAGATAACTCCATAAGAAACTTCAATGCAATGAAGTGATCTTTGGTGTTATTTCACAAAATGTTTTGAGTGATTGCACACTTGATTAAGAAAATGAGATAAGAGATGAAGATAAGAGAAATAAAGAGAAGAAGAGAGATGAAGATTACCTAAACTTCAAGAGTCTTCAAGATCTTCTTGGGAGAAAGTACTCAAAATGCCTTAATGTTTTAGTATAGTATTGTTATCAAAAAGTCCTCTTCTTTGGTAGAGTTTTCTTGTGCCAAAAAGAGTTTCTTTGAAAAGTTGGAGAAGAGGGGTTTATAGTTGAAAACAAGATGTTTTTGGTGCCAAAACGAAGTCACAAAGATCAAATTCCTGGGTAAAATCATGTAAAATGAGTAAGGGAGAGATTCTTGGACATAATCTGTAACTGACGTCCAGATGCGCGCGCCTCGTGACTTGGGGGCGGATGCACGCGCTTCTGACCCATAAAGGAGGAGGCGTGCGACTTTGAAATAGTTTTTTTGACAGAATGGACTAGAAAGTTAGCACTGTTATTCAGTTTAGTCCCTGGACTTAAAAAAGTCAGTCAGGAACTTAACGAAAGTAACATAAACTAACGAGAAACACTTAAAATAGAAAGAAACACAAAACCAAATGTGCAATCAGGGTGAGCGGTCCAAGGCGGGGTGTCTACAATGCCCATTGCTATTCGATTGGATTTTGAATGTTCAAACAACACAACAGAATATGAATCCTGCATTACCAGCTTAGAAGAAGCATTGGCTCGAGGAATCAAAGAAATCGAAGTGTTTGGGGATTCCGCCTTGATTATCAATCAAATCGAAGGGAGATGAAAAATCCAAGATCAGAAATTACAATATTACCATATCCGACTCGTCGCGCTCACAGGCCGCTTCACGGACATTTCTTTTCATTACCTCCCTCGAGACAGAAATAGATTCGCAGATGCCCTTGCTACTCTAGCTTCAATTATGGAATTCCCGAAAGATGTGACGATAAAACCCCTTTTGGTTAGCAAGAAATCAATCCCAGCCTATTGCTTGTTGATTGAATCAGATAACGAGAGTATTGACAAGCCTTAGTACTCGGATGTTTGGAATGTCCTTAAGCACAACAGGTACCCTCCTGGGACCAATAAGAGAGGAAGAATGTCTCTAAGAAGGTGGGCTTCCCAATTCGTCATTTCTGGGGATCTGCTATTCAAACGCCATTACAGTGGGCACAATCTCCTCCGCATCAAGGCAGAGGCAGAAAGGGTTATAGAAGAATTACATGCAAGAATGTGTGGACCCTATATGAGTGGGCATATGCTCGCAAAGAAGGTTATAATGAAGGGGTACTATTGGACTACTATTGACAAGGACTGCGTACAGAAAGTCAGAACCTGTGATCAATGTCAGCGATACGCAAACTTGCAACACATCCCGCCTCATCTCCTTTATCATTCAACGGCTCCGTGGCCATTTTCTACCTGGGGAATAGATGTGATTGGGCATATCAGACCAAAAGGATCTAATGGGCATGAGTACGTTTTGCTTGATGTAGACTACTTTACTAAGTGGGTCGAAGCACAGTCATATAAGGTGTTAAACGAAACTAAGGTCGCAGAATTCATCAAAACCAACATCATCTATTGGTACGGAGTCCCGTTTGAAATGTTCTCCGACAATAGGACCCACTTTGAAAAGGAAGTTGTTCAATTGCTAGATCAGTTCAGGGTACAGATGCATAAATCATCACTATATCGGCCACAAGCCAATGGCGCAGTCAAAGCGGCCAATAAGACATTGGAAAACATCATTCGAAAAATGGCAGTGAGCGGAAGAGACTGGCCTGAGAAGTTATCTTTGGCTTTATGGGGATACCGCACATCTGTCTAGACTCCTACTAGGGCTACCCTATACTCCCTGGCATACGGTATGAAAGTTGTTCCCCTATTGAACTTGAAATCCCTTCTATGCGTATGTTACTCGAGAATTAGATAGCCGAGGTGGACTGGCTTAAGTACCGATACGACGAGTTTGCCTTTCTGGATGAGAAATGCCTTCTAGCCATGGAACATAATCTCTCTTATCAGAGAAGAATGGCCCACGCGTTCAATAAAAGGGTCAAAGATCGAGATATCAAGGTAGGGGATTTGGTACTGCGCGAGAAGCCACCAAGTTATATCGACAATCGAGGTAAGTGGAAGTTGTAGATACCCCGGGGGACCACGGCTTGGCTAGAGCACGTGAATTACCTAGGATGTCTACTTGATTTTAAGAGTCGCCACCTATGTTTTTGAGGAACACAAGAAAAACCTAAAAAGAGCCAATTTTATATACAATACCAGAGATTCGGGAAAAGATGGGTTCGGGGGTTAGGTGACGGAGTGGGAAGTACTTAAACACCCACTCTGCCTCGCTTACGCGGGTCTTGCTACTTTTGGTGTTCTAATGAAAAATGTCCTTCAATTTAATTAAATAGAAACGTGCTAACAATTGTAATGAAAAGAAAAGGGGAAATAAAGGGGAAATAAAATAGAATTGGTTTATTTATTTAATGATAAAGATTACATGTAACAAATAATGTTAAAGAATTACATTAAGAGATGAAGAGAAATTAACATGGTGAATTAAAGTTAAGATTAAAATGTAGGGAGATAACCTTAACTAGCTTCAATATGTGAAGTAGTCATGTTGGTCATGTCCCATTAATGGGGATTGCATACATCAAGAAGAAGAAAATAAAGGAAGAAAATGGAGTTGTACCTTGAGAATGAGGACTTGAAACCTTGACTGGAAAGTGTTGTTGTTGTAATGAAATTGTTGTAGAACAATTTGTGTAGAGTCTTGTTACTTAAGAACTCTTGTTGGGAGAATTTGCGTATAGTGTAGTTTGTGAATCAAAATTGAGGTCCCAGGTCCCTTTCTAAGGTAGAAGAAGATGGCTTTTATAGGTAAAAATAGGAGGGAAAGCTTGGAGGGAAATTGGTCAATCCATGTGAGATGGAGTTGACCAATCACAAATAAGATAAATGAATAAAAGAAAAATAAAAGAAATAAAAGAAATCAAATAATAAATAAAAGAAATATTAGTTTTTGGGAAAAGAATTAACTTGGATGTAAAAAGAGATGTTTTGTGATCAAGAAGATGTTTGTAAATAAGAAAAGGGAGGGAAATAAGGTGCAATCCGTTACTGCCATAATGGGAGGCGCGCGGGTCCCGCTTTAGGGGCGAGACGCGCGCGTATCCCGATAACACATTCGGAAGCGCCCGCGGGAGAAAAAGACAGAATGACAGAATGACTCTAAAAGTTAATTCTGTTATGCAGTTTAGTCCAAAACTAACGGAATCAGTTAGGAACTTAACAGAAGTAACAGAAATTAACAAAAACAAGTTAAGTAAAAATACTATGTATGCAATCGGGGTGAGAGGTCCAAAGCGGGGTGTCTACAGAGCCCCTCGGCGACGTGGATTGCGAAGCAAAACGCGTCGACGAAAGAAAGACAACCACCGAGGACATCGACAAGAGAAAACAAAGACTCGATAAAGCAGGAATTTGGAATTACAAATGATAGGAGTGCGCTCCCTGTGTGAGCGGATTAATTGATATAGAAAGGATATAGCATGATCCGTTTGCTGAAGCGGGATCCGTTTGCTGATGCGGGATCCATTTGCTGAATGCGGGATCCGTTTGCTGAATGCGGGATCCGTTTGCTGAATAGGGATCCGTTTGCTGAATGGGGATCCGTTTGCTGAAGCGGGATCCGTTTGCTGATGCGGGATCCGTTTGCTGATGCGGGATCCGTTTGCTGAATGCGGGATCCGTTTGCTGAATGCGGGATCCGTTTGCTGAATGCGGGATCCGTGCTGATGCGGGATCCGTCCGTTTGCTAAGGCGGGATCCGTTTGCTGATTGCGGGATCACTGTGGACCAAATTGCTGTCTAGAGCTGCAGTTTCTGTTGACTTTATTGTGGGGATGCGGGCATGGTTGACTGTGGACCATTTTCTGCTGGGGATAAACTGCCTTGAGTAGCGGATGCTGTTGACTTCGTGGTGGTACCTGTTGTGTGTGTGCTTGGCAGGTATATGTGTTTATGCAAGAAGATGCATGAAGTGTAAAATGAAGAGAGAAATATTGCTCGTGGTGCAATGTGATTTGAAAGCGGTTTGTATGAGAGAGAAGTAAAGTGATTCTGTGTGTGAAGTAATTTTTGAAAGCAGAGATTGCTTGAGATGAATGATGTTCATACCTTCACTTACCATTGCCGCTTGATTGGGGATGGATTGCTGAAGGATGTTGATGCTTTTGATGAAGAATGTCCATGCTTTGGATGGAGAATGATGATGTTGGTGATGATGAGTTGTTCTTGCCTTTGATGGAGTGTTGGTGAGATGGCATTCTGGATGATGGGTTGGTCGTGCCAAAAGGCTGCCTACGTATCCCTTTAAGAGAATCAGACCAGCGTAGTTCAAGGATGATGGAGAACGCTGGGGAAGAATGCTAGGAGCAAAGCAAAGTAAAGCACATAATTTTGCACATAGAAGGAGAAAAAGAAAAAGAAAATCTTTTTTTTTTTTTTTTTTTTAAGATTAGAAGGGAAAGAATATGCACACATGTGAGAAAAAAAAAGATTCTTTTTTTTTTTTTTTAGTTCGTGGGTGAACCATTTTAACCATTGTGTGTTTGTAAAGCCAACCCAAGATCAAGTCATGTTCGATCGAAATCCGGATTGCCTTGTTGAATTATGTCGTTGTTGCCATGGTGTCCAACGAAATTGATGTCTAGCCCCAAGAGATTTGTCGTTAGAGGGCTTCAGAAGGATTATTGATACCGAGATGCCAAGGGGTTGCTGATTGTAAAGCCCCTCGAATGCTGAACTTTGAGTGGCTTATGAAGCCCCAAGATGAATCAACTCTTAGCCCATTCAAATAAACTGTCTTTTGTTGTCGACGTGGGTAAGCCCCAAGAGAAGATCATTGATACCAAGCTTTGAGAGACTGTTAAGCCCCAAATGTCATGTGGGCTTCGAGATGGTGGGATGTGAAGAACTTTCGGTGCGAAGCTCCAACTTATCTTGGCATTGTATTGAGAGCAGATGCACCATTGGGTAGAACTCATGAAAGTGATCTTCCTCTTTCCCTTGCTTGGAGGTGGATGGCCCTTTTTGTGGTTGATACCCAAATGGCGGAAGGCCCATGTTGAAAATGTAGTACGGTCTTCAGGAGACGTCTCGTGGGAGATGGTGATGTTGTTGCAGATGATAAGGTCTTGGTGTGATAAAGTCTCGAACGGTATGTTTGCTCGAGTCTTCTTGAGTTGAACCGACGGCGGATCTTCGGATGCAGCTTGTGCTTTTGATCTTGGAGAAGGGGGTGTTGTATTGCAGAAACATTGGGATTGGCCGTAACTCTGTCTCTAGAGTTAACATATTGGCATTGCCCGCCATAACTCAGCCGGGTGAGTCTAGCATATTGAATCTTTTTCCTTTTCTATAAGACTTCCTTCAGAATCTCGCTGTGATTTCTAACAAGAATCATCAAATTCATTCATATCATCGGAGCCTTTATTTAAAACTAAGAGGCCTTTTGACTGGAAGTGTTGAGGGACCATTGAAGCTTGATCCCTTTCATGGAGCCATAAGACTACTCCGAAATTGCATTGCTCAGGTACCACTGCCCCAAAAGCTTGTTAATTACGAAGCCCCAATATTTCCCTTTGCTTGTATCACTGTAATGCTCTAGCCCAAAAGATTGTAGATTGCGAAGCCCCTTGAGACCTTTCGGTATAAAGCTTAAAATGTTGCTGGGGACATTGAAGTGAATTGCTTCTTACTGAGGGAGCCTTTAAGACTTTACCGTAGCCCCTAGAGTGCCATCATTGATTGCGAGAAAGGTCCATCCTTGATTGGGGGAACGAGTACGGGCACACATGACAAGAGGGCTTTTTGACATCCCTTTTGAGAGACTTTGAGGATAGTCTCACACATCTTTCTCGAGCATAGCCCCTAGGGCTTATTGATTGTTAAATGAAGCAAAAGAAGCCCTTGTTCTTGAGTCACATAGCCCCTAGGGCGTCACCATTTGTTGAGCAAATAAAGAGTGACTAATCCTCGTGTGAGGGAACAAATATGAGAGGGCATGGCAAGAGCTACTCCATTTCTCGGGAGCCTTTTGGCGTACTTTAGAAGCACATACTTCCAGAAGATTTGAAAACTGAGACACATGTTATTGCTATTTGCTGCCCAAGCCAATTTACAAGCTAGGGATTATTTGTGCAACCTCGTGCCCTTTTATGATGGGCTCGTTCTCGGATGGGTCTTGGTTACTACGGGCCTTCTTTTCATGAACCCAAAAATGCACACTGCTGGAGAATGATGCTGACAACCCAAGACAACCTTTGATGGTGCCAGATCTTGTCGAGCCTTTTGCAATCCCAAAGTTGACTCGGTGGGGAATTGACTTGCTGAGGAGATTTGATGTAGAACTCGTGCAGTTGTCTTCTTTAGAGGCCGGAGATCTCCATTTCACTTTCCCTTCTCTCTCTCACTCTCTCATTTTTTTTTATGACGCACCCTGTTTTTTGCCTAGACCGCCCTTTTGGGTTTTCAATCTAGCGGGCATCTCTTTTGCGTCTTCTTTTTTTGACTTGATTAATGAGGAAGTGTGCATTGACTATTGGTGAGGAGATAAGACATGTGATTTTGTGGTGAAGACCTCTTGTCACTAAAGATGAGTGACATTGACTCGACTAGGAAAGTGTCCCTAGTATTGACTTTGTATATATTTTAATGACTCACGAAGGCAAGTAAGTCATTAAGAGAGAAGGGAAAGAAAGCCCCAGTTTGATTGCAAGAAACTGGGAGTATCGCAAAAAGAAGAGAAAACCCTAAACTCGACAAGGAACGGAAAGCGATTCCAAATCTAAGAAAGTTGTTCAATCTTTTGGTGATTAATTCATTGGCAAATGAATCGTACAAAGAGGTCATGACAAGTTCGAGAGGAAGGCCGATCACCATAACGTGCTAAGGCTAAACATATCTTCTTTCTTGCATGAGACCGGACCCGAAGGTTGCCTACGTTCCTCCAGTGTAGAGGCTCAGGTCACCGTAGTTCTTGTGGATGCTCCATTCGCAGTGATGAATTGTTGCTTCGTCGTGATTGTTGTCGATGTTGCTTCGTCCTTCGTTTGGTGGAATGATGTTGTTGTTGTGAACTTCTTTGAATGAAGGGGGATTTTTTTTTTTTTTTTTTTTTTTTTTGTGCTCTAACTTTTGCCTAGGTTGATTTGAGGATTTCAACCTAGCGAGATTTTTTTTTATTTTTTTTATTTATCCCCTTTTGAAAACTTTGCTTCATGATTGTTGCTCCACCTTTCTTTGTCTTGATTTTGTCGTTGTTGATGTCTTCGTTGTTGATGCCGTCGTCGATGTTTAGCTCCTAGGCGTTCAAGCGATGGCCTTCATTCCAAAACTTGTTTAGACAATTTTTTATCATTTTGCCAAGAATTAAATTGAACAACTTGGAGGAGTGTATGAGGACAAGAACGACCTTTATTTGATGACTCAATGGACTCAAACGTTTAACATAGGATGAGAGAAAACATTAATGAACACTTAAGAGGACTTTGACTTTTTTTTTATCCTATTACTAGGTAGAGAAAGAGAAACGGAGATTGCTGTTGTAGTCCCCATTGTCGTTGTAGTCTTCCTTGTGGCATGATATCTTGTTGAGGCCCCATTTCAAATCTGAGCCCCTTCGTTGATGAGTTCTTGCATGTTCTCACTCTCTGACTGTTGTTCTTCACCCACGGTAAATTCACCATTGTCAATCAAGTCTTGGATGATGTCGCGGAGAAGCAATCCTCGGTGAGGTGACCGCTGCATAGGTGATAGTCACACCACTTGTGGTGGGCATGGTTGCGACGTAATGGTTGTGGTTGCTTGTACCCTTGGAGAGGAGAAACTTGTCCCTTGGTTTTGAGAGCTTCGTAGGCCTCGGTGATGGTCATGCCATTGAGAGGGGTATAGACACGGTCGTTGGTGGCACCTTTGTGACTTTTGAGGGATGAGCCACTTGAGCGTGTTTTACCATGGACCTTTACCTTGCTGTCGGTGAGCTCTTGCAAACGAGCCTTAAGTTCGGACACTTCTTCCTTGTGAATTTTCCTCTCGAGATCAAGACGGTCTTGCCACAAATCATCCTTGTGGCGGGCATCCTCGACAAGTCTATCCATTTGTTCCCCCATGGCTCTTATTATGTTGAAGAGCCTTTCGTTGGACACGGAGATGTTTTCACCCTTGTTGTTGTTGCTGTTGGATGACGCGACCCCGAACCCGCGGGTCCGGAATATGCGAGCTGGACGTCGACTTAAAACCAAAACTCTAAAATATAGAAGTTAAAAATTCCATTTTGAACCAAAAGATGATAACACAACGTTTTACAAATCCAAGTTTAAATCAACAAAGTACATCTAACATAAGCTCCACAGCTTATACCCAAAAGAATAAAATATACAATTCTTAATGACGTCAATAATGGTAAAACTATCCCCAAAAGGTTATACATTTAAATAATGTAAACCGATCCATAACAACCTGCCCCAAAATCTCAATCCTCTCGACGTCCTCCTCGATCCGCGAATCCTAATCCTTTTCCTCCTGAGGGGGGGGGGGTTAAGGAAAAACAAAGATGAAAACAAACGGGGTGAGATAAAATCTCAGTAAGTTACTAATGCAACTACATGACATGCTATAATGCAATAAGCAATAAACAATGATAAATATCTCATAGCATGTAACAAATAACAATCAACAGATAGCAACGGAAAGTAAACACATAACAAAGGATATTAGCCAAGGTTTCCCAACTGATAGAACCAATTAAAGGATCGCTGCGCAGCTTCAACAATCAACCAATCCATATCTTCACAGTAGCATAAAAGCCGAAGAGAAAACCCCGGTCAGAAGCGACCAATCAACCCATCAATCAAACAAACCATCTTCATAGTAGCATAAAAGCTGAAGACGATAACACCGGTCAGAACCGACCAATCAACCACTCAAACCCCCTCCATAGTAGCATAAAAGCTGAAGAGAAACCCGGTACCGGAACCAATATCAATATAAAGTGCTACAAGGGGCGGGAGTCATGCCACAAAGTCATGCTCCAAAACGATTAGCTAGAATACCCACAACGGAGCTAGCTCATCCCAACCAAGGCCAATCTAGATGAGGACAAAAGGACCAATGGGCGATGCTATACTGGACTTGGCTCGTGTCATTATAGCATTATCCATTGCCTGACTCGATACACAATTTAACCAGCTGGACTTTCAATAATGCTAAGTAATGAATACTAGCTTTATAAACATCAAAAGGGTTCCAAAGTAGGGAACCATAACACAAATCACCATAAAGATACAACGATTACTCATTAAGAGTTTAACAACATTGATAGCAAGAAGTTCCTCATAAAAGAGTTCAATAACAAGAATGGAATTGCTCATAAAAGCCCAACAATACAAATCACTAAAACGAAATGATTCTAGGACAAGGATCCATATCAAACGCATCCTAACATGATACACGCGAGTTACCCATAGAGAGTACTACCCAAATGGTCATTCCCCAAATAGCACAATGACTATCATTAAAACTATCCCAAACGTCCGCTCATTATGAAAGTGTTCCCACATTTTCCAATAATCCATAACTAAATTCTATAACCCATTTATTCACAAAGGAACCAAGCCGAAACCACACAAACCGATATTCCCAACTTGATTACAACGGACCGATTCTAAACACTTTGTCATAAGACACTAAATGAAATCTCAACACAATATAAACCTGAAACTCACCTAAATAAACCACCTCATCTCGAAGTAATCTAGAAGAGCTTTAAAATGATAGTTTACTCGTCCAAAACGGAGTTCGGACGAAGAAATTATAGCCTTCGAAAGATTGGACAAGAAGCGAATAAATTTCACAGAAAGGAAGGGGGTGCGCTCGCCTCCCACCAACAGGGTGCGCGCGCCTCCCTTAATCAGAAAGAAAGGCACCAACAGGGATACAAAGGGTGCGCGCGCCTCTCACAAATAGGGTGCGCGCGCCTCCTATAAACAGAAGAAAAACGCACAAGGTGAGATGGAGGGGTGCGCGCGCCTCACCCCAATAGGATGCGCGCGCCTCCAACCAAAATCAGCAAACCCAGAATTCTTCCTGGGTTCTTCTACCCGAATTTTAACCCCAAAATTCACCACTTCAATCCCAATCAACACCAACACTCCCAACTAGTTTACCCAAGTGCCAAAACAACTTCTAAGCCTAAAATAACTCATCTAGCAACATTTGGACAACCCTAACCAAGGAATGATTCAAACACCCAAATTTCACAATAATATGAAAAATTTACAAATAGGTTCCAAATCAACCAAAGAAGCCATATATAACAACTAGATCGTCAATGGAGTTAAAGATGAGCATTTTTAACATAAATGGGGGAAAAGCAACTTACCCGGATTTTCTCAAAGGTGACGGAACTCGAATATTTTTAGTTCCCCACGATCCTATCGACGATCTAAACACATTTCATTCAATGAGATTTAAGAAAAGATGAGAGGAAGATAGATAAAATGAAGAGAGAAGGAAGAGGAAAACTTACCTCTTTTTCTTTTGAGGAGAGAGAGAGAGATGAGCTGGGAAAATTAGAAAGTGAGGGAGGAGGAGGAGGAAGAAGAAGGAGGATATTAAAAGAAATGTTACACTTCAGCCCCTTCACTTCTAACTAACGCAAATAAACCCCAAATAACCCTCTGTTCATTTCATTCCCCTATTTCACACTTAACACAATATCGCCCAAATAATGCTAGACACAACTTAATATTATAAGATATAAAATGCGCACATAAATAAATAATCGAATAATTAAATATAATAATTAATTAATTCTAGAATTTAGAGACGGATTTTCGGGTCGTGACATTGGAAGCCATTGGACCTATTGAGAGAACACGGTCGATCTTAGGTTGGCCCCACAAACATATTTTGAGTAAAATAATTAACCCACAAATAAAGGAAAAAAGACTCAACCACATAAGAAAAATGATTTTTTTTTTATTTACAAAAGTCGGAAGGACGTGGTCCTTTTTGGGGTTTCTAGAAAAATAGTGGAATCGTCACACTAGTATATAGACCTTCTCGCGGTCCCATATACTCATCGGATTCCACCACGCTTGTGAATCCTACATGTGTCGGGATTAAACTAAATTAATGTAGTAAAGCATACATGCGGGGAAGGATTTTTATTTTCATCCATAATAACCACTTGGGGACGGAGTTTTATTTCGTCCAAAACAACGAGTGGTATGTATGATTTGAAGACATTAGTTTAGGGAAATCTCGGCACACGGAAACCGACTTGAGTCACGGAGTGTTAGACCCTAGACTAGAATTGTGTGGCTTGTGCTCGGATAAAGAGAGGCTTAAAGGTCACCCCCGGCATGTAGTCATGAACTACGCCACGGGCTGAGGTTTACCGCTTCGGAAGAGTCAAGGTCGAGTGGAGCTTGAAACTTCCTAGGACGGGCCTCGACGGGTTTGGGGTTGGACTTGTGCGACTCGATAGTGAACAGTTGATAAGAATTGTGCGTGTAGTGTGAGGTCTAACAAGTGACAATTTTTTTTTTAAAAGGAAATAAAAAAAACAAATAAGCAGGTAATTTACAACTTTCGAATCACCCGTGTGACCGATAAAAATGAACAGGAAATAAAAGTTGTTCTGTGCAGGCCAGGTGCCCACACACTGTCAAAATTGTCCATTCTGTTCACTGTTTCTGTTTCTGGGAAATGCCCAGAAGCGCGCGCATTAAGAAGCCTACTCGGGAGGCGCGCGCGTTAGACTGAGAGAAGTGGAGGCGCCCGCTTCTGGGCAGTTGTTAGTACCCGACCTGAAAATGAGTTTATTAGGACTTTCCCAAAATTACAAGGACTTTATAGGAATTAGAAACCTTGCAAAGGCTTGTCCCGGATTCCCAAAATATCTCATTTATGACAAAATCTATCAAAATAGGTAACAAATGGTTTCCTTAAAACCATGCAGAAACCCTAGCTTAAGAATCAAGTCAGCCAGCAGGATTGGCCACGCGGCCAACATTGCTACGCGTCGACCTTGGCCACGCGGCCACTATTGTCGCCGGCTTCAATCATGGCCAGGCGGCCAACCTTGCTCCGGATGATCTCAGCCATCAGATCTTCCCATCAGTTTACTATATAAACCAATTCCATTCCATTGGTTTAGGGTCCGATTTTGAGAGTTCTAAAGTCCGAATTTTGGAGTTCTTAAACACTATTTTGCTCTCTAATTAGCATTCAAACACTCAAGAAGATCCAAGGTTTATTTCTTGCCAACATAGGTAAGTGTTCTAACTTTTTCTTCATGTTCTTGCATTATTTTTTTAATGTAGATCCTTTATATTCATGTTCGTACATGTTTATTCATAGTTTCTTCATGAGCTTTGCATGTTCATTCATATGTTCATAATATGTTCTTCGCATGTTCTTCGTGTTCATAGATTAAAACCTTATTTATTCTATATTTAGGGTTGCGATCTTCATAATTACATGTTATTTCATAGCCGATGATGATCGAGGGTTCATCAACCCGAGGATGATCTAGGAACTACTTCTAAACCCTAATCTTTAGGTAATTCCCCCTCATTACGCATGATCCCGATTCTTCTGCCTATTCTAATTCTCTGCGAACTACGCTGACCTGAGCTTCTCACATTGAGAGGAACGTAGGCAATCTTCGGATCCGGTCTAAATCACTAACACACTACTAACACATTCATCATGATAGAAAGACCGATCAATTCGGGCAATAGGAGTGATAACGTCCAATATTCTTCTCTTGTTGTAATTTGACCCCCGAACCCACTAAAATGCTTTTTTCAATGTTTTGGCTTTAATTAAAACGGCGTGGAGACTCCCATAATTTTAATGTCGTTAAGAATATTCCCTTTGTAAATAAAAATAATCACAAGATACTTCCCATGCGTCGCTTCATCGGAAAGGGGTATTCACAGTGGCGACTCTGCTGGGGACTGCTTTGAAACTTTTTCAAACTTAGTGGGTCTAACTTTCGTTCACATCATGATGTTTGCCATGTTCTTACATGCACACACCTGCCATGTTTACACATGCACACACTTTCCATGTTTACACATGCACACACCCGCCATGTTTGCACATGAACACTGGCCATGTTTACACATGCACCCCTACAGTTAAGCCATGTTTACACATGCACTCGCGCACTCCGCCGTGTTTATACTTGTACCTTCTACCTAGTACCATGTACCCTTGTTATCTTCTCTTTAGTATTAGGGTCAAACAAAACTCTGCTATGCTCCCTTCTACATTATTCTCTCCCTCTCTCTCTCTCTCTCTCTCTCTCATGCATTGCATTCGCATCATCCTAACATCAAAAGCTTCTCTCTTTTCTCCCTAAAAAGAATTAGTTTCTTGCCACACACTACCACTAGTCCGTGTCTGCACTGCACAGGTCCCCATTACCCAGAGTATTCAATGTGCAGGAATTTGTGCGCTACTGTCGCACTCTTTTCGAGTCACTCGTCTATTCCACTCACCGTATACGGTGGGAACCTTTTACCTAACCCATGTCAACCCACACTAGTATAGGTAACACACCTAAGTTTTGACCGGTTCGTTTGGCTAGCTTTTTCTTAATAGTCAATTAACGTGCTGTCCATGTCGAGTCATCCCCCAAGTCTATGATGAATCGAGATCTTTGAGAGAAATTGCACAAAAAAGTGATTTCCCTACAAGGGACGTGCCATGGTAAGATGAGCGTTTATTTTCAAGATCTCCGCTCATCATTAACTTGCGTAGGATGCAACATAGACATCGCGTTAAATGCCTTTAAGGAAGGGTTAGTCGTAGGATCCGATGGTTGGTGGAAGCCGCTTTCCCTATAGGACCCTCGCCCAAATTGTCTGTTTGGGGGTGTGCAATGCAGGTGAAAAACGAGGGGTCTATAGACGTAGTGATGGCCTCCACTAATCGTAGGCTTCTAACTAGTTGCGAAAAAGGGGTACCCCTTCCAACCAATTAGGATGTAAGTAATGTATGTTTTTGTAAATTAAAATATACTTTGCATGAGCCTTCCCCCTCTCCTAAAAGCTTCATTGCCCTTCAACCTTTCAGCAAAGCAAGTTTGGATCCGTTCGGGTGGTCGACTACAACGTGAAGCTTCTACTCCGTCCACGTTCTCAGTCTCGTCACCAGCAATGTCAACTCCCGCTTCATCTTCAGCCTCTGCTCCTCCTGCTAGTGCTGCCGAGCTCAACACTGAGGCTACTCTCAATGGTATTCCCCCAAGCCTCCAGAACATCCTCGCCGGTCTCGAATCCAAGATCAAGAATATCGAAGAAAGCAACAAGATGTTGGAAGACCAGAACCAACAGTTGAAGGGTCACATTCAACAAAAGGGAACTAAACTGGTGCCCGATGGTGAGAATTTCATTTATGTCGAGGACGAAGAGGTCAATACCAACTGTCCCCCCAACACCAATGCCACTGCCTTCCCCTTTCCAAGCTACCGCAATGTTCCACCTCCTTCCCTCTACACCCAACAAGGTTTCATTACCATGAGCAAGAACAAGGCTGTCTATGAACCTTCCCCCGAACTGCTTGGTGGCTACCTCTCTGCTAGCAAACTACCCGCACCCTCGTTGCCTCTGAGTATTGGGATGGCCGCTGCTACTACTTCCACTACCCCTCCCGTCATTCTGTCAGAATCTATACCCGACATCTCCAATCACCCTGTGGTCACAGCCATACAAGAGCAAATGCGCAAGTTGATCGAGACCGTGGATAAGCAAAGTGCACCGACTACTAAGACAATCAACCCTAGCCAAGTGGGGGCTCTCCCCAAGGATTTCAAGATGCCCAAAGTGGCAATGTTTCATGGTGACTCGTGTCCTAAGACTCATTTGGATAGTTATGTGTTGGCCATGAGGGCTCGTGACTGCACCAACGAACAAATGGCTCGCGTGTTCCATAGCACTTTGGATGGTATAGCTCTGCGTTGGTTCTTGGGGCTAGAACCAAGCGAGAGGCAAACTTGGGATCAAATCAGCGCCATTTTCTGTGAGAAGTATCAAGCTAACTTGGATTGGCATGTGAATCGAATGGATCTTGAGAACACTATGCAAAAGCCTGGCGAGGCTATTTATGAGTTTTACAAGAGGTGGAATCATCGGTTGTGCGAGGTCCAATACCCACCAAAAGCAAAGGAACAGAAGCAGATTTTCTACAAGTGCTTGCTACCGGAGATGAAAGCAGCTATCGGTAATGGTTACTTCCCTGATTTGCGGGAAATGGTTGACGCCGGAGTAAGGTACGAAGCAGGGTTCACTGGGATTGTGCCGCCAAAGGAAAGTCCAAAGACCAACAACAACAACTCTTTCCGCTACAAGGCTCCTACTGTGCCTACGCCTCCTAGGGGTGGAAAAGAGGCCATCGGCCCAGTGAATATGGTCCAGAAAGAGGTCCCGCTAGATGTCCAAGCCGTAACAAGGAATGGGGCTCCACAACAGAGGGAGCATTTTGATGATTTTGGTATGCCCATGGGGAAGGTCTTTGACGTGTTAGTCAAGAGAGGTCTTATCAAGCCTTTAGAGAATTACCAACCCGCCTACCCGAGAACTGATTTGGACGCCTCCAAGTTCTGCAAGTATCACAAGCACATCGGGCACACAACGGATGGTTGTATTCAATTAAAGCGCGTAGTTCAAGGGTTGATCAATGATAAGAAGATTGAGAAGCCGAAGGGTCCTAATGTGGTGAATAACCCTCTTCCTAACAATGGGGGTGGGGTGAATATGGTTCAAACATGCGAGATCAGTATCCTGGAGCTCATGGATGCCTTTTACAAGATAGGGCTCACGATGGTGGATATCTTCATGGCCTTGGTGACGTTAGAAATGCTTGAACCGTTAGAAGGACATCTCCCTCACCTTGGTTGCGATTTGTCAAAGTTTTGCCACTACCACAAGTGCACCGGTCACACTACCGAAGAATGCTTTGAACTCAATAAACCCGTGCAGGAGCTCATCCACAAGGGACTTGTCGAAGACCCTAGAGATTATGTAGCTAGCAATGTACTCATGGTAGAACTTAGTGAGATCACTGATCCGGCCGAGCCTGTTGTGGCGGACTGTAATGAGATAGGTTGTATTTCAATGACTAATAATAAAGAGCCTTCTTGCTACTTGTTGTCCTTAGAAGAACTAGTGAGTGAAGTCGAATCTCTAGAGGGAGAGAGTCCCAAACCCTCTCAACCTCTTTCTTGGGCCGAAATCTTCGAGTAGGCCGAAAAGACTGAAGTTTCGCCCCCTTATCCTGACACGCCATTGTCTTTGGAGGAGCTACGTGCAGAAGTTTGTCTCCTTACGAGATCCGGTCAAGTATACCAATCCGACCCAAAAGGTGCAAAGAAAGTCTTTGGGAAGGAACCCGAGCAAGCCGACCTAGACAAAGAAGACCCTATCCTCACCCAACTCAAACAAACCCAAGCCCATATTTCACTTTGGTCCCTACTCACCTCCTCCCTAGCCCATCGCCTCATGCTCGAGCAAAACCTCGCCGCCACCATGGTACCATCCACTACTACCCCGGAGGACATCACCCACATGATTGGTAATATCCACTATGGAAATATCATCACTTTCTCGGAGCTAGACAAGCCAGTGTTCGGAGTTGATCATAATGAGCCTTTATACATCACTGTCGAGGTAAATGGCAAGAAAATTCCCCGTGTATTCATTGATAATGGTTCTGCTATTAATATCCTGCCTTCAAGGATGATGGATGTGGTTGGCATTCATGGTGTTGATTTACGCCCATCCAAGCAAACCATCAAAGCTTATGACTCTACATGCCGCGCCATGATAGGCGAAGCCACCTTGCCCATTACCATCGGAACAAAGATCCTGCCAACTGACTTCCACGTCATAGACATCCCCGCAACCTTCTCACTTCTCCTTGGCCGGCCATGGTTACATCAGTCGGGCGCTGTCCCATCATCCCTGCACCAGTGTGTGAAGTTTCAATCTGGTAACGAAGTGACCATCATCTACAGCGATCTCGTAACTACCCAAGGGACGGACACCAAGGGCGTTCCTGTCTTACAAATACAGCATGGGGAAGAGAGCCGACTCTTCAATGGCTTCGAAATAGTCGCTCAAGCACAGATCTGCACCATCAACCTCACCAAAACAACGGATAAAGCGGCACATGTTGTCAAGATACTGCGTAATATGGGCTTCGTACCGGGGTTGGGGCTAGGTAAGTGCTTGCAAGGTCCCACAAGTCTGGTCAAAGAGATTGATCACCGAGGATTGTTCGGTCTTGGGTATACTCTCACCCCTGAAGACAAGTTGGAGCAACAAAGGATAGAATTGCTTAAAAAGATGAAGCTTCCCTGCAAAAAGCCTGAAATGCGGCCATACCGCCTGTCCCTGAATAGCTACTTTGTCAGGGAAGGCGAGGATTTTTCGTGTTTTGAGTTCGCCGAGCCATGGATTGACCACACCGGGAAGTTGCAGAAAGGGTTCGAGATTTTCAGAGATGTGGAATTCGATCGGTCCAACATGAAGTTGACTTACATGGAATATGACAAAGCCACGGGCAGAGTTAGAACCATCAGGCATGAGTACTCCACAAAGGTTGCAGACGACATGGCAGATCAACTCGAAGCCGCAACCCTTGACAAGCAGCAGTAGAAGCCGCAGAAACTCCGAGTTTGACTGAGACGTGGGACGGCCAATATCTGCTTCAACATCTGGGTAATCTGGGGCTGCACGAAGATACGGTTGCCGTCATTGGAGATGATTCTGAAGATAAGGTGGACCCAAGGACATTGGTGGTGCCAATGGGGGACAAGCTCAAGAATTGGTGCATCATTGGGGGACCTATAGCTACTCCGGAATTTATGGTGGGAACATTGGGGCTTACTCCTTCTCCTGTCGCCACTCCTACAGCATCTCCTGTCACTCACCCAAAATCCCCGTCCCCAGAGTCTAGTGTTTTACATTTTGAATTTGAGTCTTCCTCTAAGTCTGACGACCTTACGTCCGAAGACTATGATCTTGTTGCAAACGCTATATTCCCTTTTGCCATGAATGAAACCCTCGACCTTTCCGAGTATCCCTCCATAGTCACTCTTTTAACTGATAAATTGGCTAGTAATCAAACTAATGACATACACTTAGTTAATAATGATTCATTAGATGAGGCGGACACAGACACATTAAATGATGAATACATTAAAGAAATTTCAGAACAAGTTATTAATCAAAAAGAATCTCGGGCCCAAGCTACCGATGAGGTGTTAACGTGCGTGAATTTGGGAACCGAAGCCGAGCCTAAGGAAACGCAGATTGGGAGCTTCTTCAGCGGAGCCGAAAGGGAAGCACTGATTGAGATACTCAGAGAATATGTGGATGTGTTCGCATGGTCTTATAAGGACATGACGGGGCTCGACAACTCGATCGTAGAGCACAGAATCCCGACAGCACCAGACGCTAAGCCAGTCAAACAGAAGCTGCGCCGCATTAAGCCGGAATGGTCTTTACAAGTGAAGGAAGAGATTGAGAAGCTACTCCGTGTGAGTTTCATCAGGGTGATCGAGTATCCAACTTGGTTATAAAATCTGGTGACTGTCAAGAAATCCAACGGTAAAGTCAGAGTATGTGTGGATTTTCGGGATCTCAACAAAGCTACGCCGAAGGATGACTTCCCCTTGCCAAATATCGACATGTTGGTGGACGCGACCGCCCATTATGAGGTCAAGTTGTTCGTTGATGGGTTTGCCGGCTATAACCAGATCAAGATGGCCGAGGAGGACCAAGAGAAAACAACTTTCACCACCCCATGGGGAAATTTTTGTTATACTGTGATGCCGTTTGGGCTAAGGAACGCTGGGGCTACCTACCAACGGGCAGTTACGACTTTATTCCACGATATGATCCACAAGGAGATTGAGGTGTACGTGGATGACATGATTATACATTCAAAAGGGTCTGGGGGCCAACACTTGATAGATCTATGAAAATTCTTCAACAGGTTGAGAGAGCACGCCATGCGTTTGAACCCGCCAAAATGCACCTTTGGAGTTAGTAGAGGGAAAGTATTGGGTTACATGGTCACCGAGAATGGGATCGAAGCCGACCCAAGGAAGATTCAAGCCATCCTGGAGATGACGCCGTCCCGCACCGAGACGGAGATAAAAGGATTCATGGGACGCCTGCAATACATCAGTCGGTTTATCAATCAGCTGACCACCATCTGCGAACCAATTTTCAAACTGATGAAGAAAACAGCCAGTGTGGAGTGGGATTATGACTGCCAGATAGCCTTCGAAAGGATCAAACAGTATTTGGTAAATACCCCAATCCTGCGCCCGCCGCATAAGGAGAAGCCGTTGCTACTATACTTAACTGTGACAGACACCGCCGTCGGAGCCATGTTAGCACAAGAAGCCAAAGATTCCCGGATTGAGAATGCAGTGTACTTTGTCAGTCGAAAGTTACAAGGCAGCGAGCTAAATTACTCCGCACTCGAGAAGACCTGCATAGGCCTAGTATGGGTGGTGACGAAGCTCAAGCACTACATGGCATCCCATCCGATCTTACTAGTCTCAAAAATGGATCCTATCAAGTACCTGTTCGATAAGCCCTCCCTTTCTATGAGACTCGCTAAATGGTCAGTATTCTTGGGAGAGTTCGACATTACTTATGTACTGAGGAAGGCAATTAAGGGGAGGGCAATGGCCGATCAGCTCGCAGACTCTCTAAGCACCGAGACAAGAGGACCCGACCCCGAGTTCCCAGACGACGACATTTTCGCAATTGAGGTCGCAGAAAGGTGGCAATTATTCTTTGACGGAGCTGCAAACAAACGAGGGAATGGAGTCGGACTCCTACTTATTGATCCCAAAGATGAGCACACTCCCATAGCCATCAAGCTGAACTTTTCGGCAACCAACAACGCCGCCGAGTATGAGGCGTGTATAGCCGGATTGGAGGCCGCCCTAGAACGCAACGTGAAAGAGTTAGAAGTGTACGGAGACTCTGCTTTGATTATTAACCAAATGGCGAAGAAATGGAAAACTATTGATCCTTGCCTGCAGCGGTACCAAGGTTACATGGACGAGTTTATAGCACAGTTCAAAGAGGTTACCTTCCATTTCATGCCGCGAGACAGAAATAGGTTCGCAGATGCTCTAGCTACGTTGGCCTCCTTAGTTGAGATTCCAGAAGGGAGGTCCGTGAAACCATTCAGGGTTGGAAAAGGGAGAACCCCGCCTATTGCTATGAAATCCGGATCGATGCAGAGTAGACGGAGATCAATGGTACGCCCAAATCTACAAGTTCCTTAAGCACGGAGAGATGTCCTTTGACGGAGATGTGAAAGCCAAGAGTCTGCAAGCACTCAAAAGGTTGGCGGGGCAGTTTGTGCTGTTAGACGATACTTTGTACAAGAGACATTACGACGGTTTGTTGCTTTTATATGTCGACAACAAGAGAGCTGAAGCAATAATGGAAGAAGTACACAACGGGTTGTACGGACCCCACATGAATGCAAGGATGCTTAGGTAGAAGATCACTCGGCTGGGCTATTATTGGATTACCATGGAGACGGACTGTATTCAATGGGTTCGACGGTGTCACAAGTGCCAAATATGCTCCAACCTCAACCACGTCCCCCCACACGAGTTGTATAGTTCCACCACGCCTTGGCCATTCGGGTATAGACATCATTGGGAAGATCTCACCGGCCGGTAGTAATGGTCATGAATTCGTCCTCGTCGCGGTCGACTACTTCACAAAGTGGGTCGAAGCTCGGTCTTACAAGGTGCTGAATTCCAAGAAGGTGGTGCAGTTTATCAAAGAGAACATTATGTGTCGGTATGGGGTCCCTAACCTCATTATATCAGATAATGGCAGTCATTTCGAAGCCGAGTATGCTCGCTTGCTCGTAGAATTCAAGATCGAACGAAAGAAATCTTCCCCGTACTATCCACAGACTAACGGCGCGGTTGAGGCTGCCAACAAGATGATAGAGCAGATAATTCGCAAAATGGCTTCGCAGGGACGGGATTGGCCCGAGAAGTTACCATTAGCACTTTGGGGGTACAGAACGTCAGTCCGCACCGCTACTGGAGAAACCCCCTACGCTTTGACATACGGCATGGAAGCAGTACTCCCTATTGAATTGGAGGTGCCATGTTTAAGGATCTTGCTCGAGAACCAAGTGAATGAGGTAGAATGGCTTCGTAGTCGCTATGATCAGTTGGCAACACTCGATGAATGCAGATTGAAGGCCATGGAACACATCCGGGCCTATCAAAGGAGAACGACGAAAGCCTTCAATAAAAAGGTCAAGCCTGTCGACATAAAGGAAGGAGACTTGGTGCTCAAAGCACGCTTGCCCAACAAGTTCAACCCCCTCGGGAAATGGGCCCCCACTTGGGTAGGGCCGTTTGTAGTACAGAAGATCTTCTCCGGAGGAGCGGTCAGAATGGCAGATTTGGATGGCAACCCATTCAAGAAACCAGTCAACCTCAGCAAGCTCAGACGCTACTACGACTAATATTCCCCCCTTCTCAAAAAAAAAAAAAAAAAAGTTTACTACGCAAAAAGAAGCCTGATAGACTGAAAACCCGCAAAGGGCGGTCTATGCAAAATAAGAGTGCGTATAAAGCTCGCTAGATTGAAAACCCGCAAGGGCGGTCTAGGCAAAAGTTAGAGCATTCCCCCTTCTATCTTCCCTTTCTCTAAAAAATCATTCTAGTCCGACTGGAGTGAACTACGGTGACCTGAGCCCCTTAGTCCTATTTGTAAAAGGGGAACGTAGGCAGCCTTTCAAAAGGTGCGGTCTAAAAAACAAATAAACATCCAAATCTGCCAAGCAATAAAGATAGAAGTTGTGTTTTCCAAAAGCAAAAACTTTTATTTCCATAGTCATTGCATGTTAACACTTATTTGATGAGCCTAAGCTCGACATACTTTTTGAATAAATAACCTATTCTAAAATTGAAACTAAAACAAAATTAAACTAAGTTGAACTAATGTGTTTGCAACGACTATGGAAGGATCCTCGGAACTACTCTTTAGTGCCACTCGTGCCTTCGGTCCCTTTCTTCTTGCTTTGACCACGGCGAATCTTTTTCTTGTCAGGATTCTCACAAACCTCCTCTCAAATTCACTAACCCTTTAGCTTTGACACTAGGAGTCTCCCCATCCTTTCTCTTCCTTGAAGCCCCCGCTCCATCTCCATTAGCCATGCTCCTCTTCCTCTCATAGGCCGTCGCCTCCTTCACCCTCAATGAACAACTAGGAGCACAGGATTCCAAAATAGTGCCCCTTAGGGTCTCTAGAGTCTGCTCCGCTTGCCCAAGTCTCTCAATAAACCAATCCAAATACTCTCGTGATAGGTAGGTGTTTGTTGGAGCGTGTGATGAGAGTCCTATGGCTAAACCGGCCTTGCCCCACATTTGAGAAAGGAGAACCGAAGCGCTATCATCCAAATGAAGTATGCCAAAAGGAAAACGGGTCCTCTCCTCATCCCAACCCTCAGGGATGGTTTGCACTAGACCATATTGACGGAGTACTCTAGCGGGGTAGTAAAAAGTGGTCCCAGAAAATGACGGAACTTTAATCATGTGCAGTCCTACTTGCTTCTCCCTCACAGAATTAATGTGTCAATGGGGCACCACCCACTTGATATCATCGGTCACCATCTCCGCCAAGTACCTTTCCCAACCCTTGAGAGTCATGCCCTCGAACCTCTCCTCCATACCTCTGATACGGTGCATCACGGGGCCACCGCCGAAGAAACCGCTGGCTTGTTCACTCGGAGCCTTTCTTGCAACCACATGGTTAAAAGTCTATCACTGCCGCACGGCATTCCGCCATAAACCGCAAGATGAGGAATCCCACAAATGAGCTCCCCAAGGATGGATGGTACAATGTCATGTCTCGAACGAGCCGCATTCACCATGGTCAAACATCCCTCACTAGCACATCCGACTTCGGAAGGAAAAAGAATAGAAGCAAATAAACACAAGGCAAGATGGTCCAAAGAACGGTCCGAGGTTACATCCGCGTGCATGAAGTGCCTTGGCATCCAAGAAAGGTCGACGTAGCACCTCTAGCATACTTACCAATGTCATCTGCGGGCACACCAAAAGCTATCAACTTGTCATGCAAATAAATAAAATCAAAGGGCAATGCAAGTGTACCCTTCCCTTCACAACCGCAAAGCGCCTTGATGTCTTCATAAGTGGGTACCATCTCATTAACAGAAAAGTTGAAAACATGAAGAGTGTTGTTCCAAAACTTCCCGCAAGCTTGCAAGAGGTTAGTGTTGGAGTTCATGTGCAAGAATGACCAAAGACACATAAAAAGACAAAATACAACGATCTTCCCATAGCGCTTCTCAAATTTCCTACGACAAGGATCGGATATCTTGGCAACCCACTTTTCCAAAGATGTTATGAAAGCTCCTTTTTCAAGTCTAGAAAGCCTTGCATTGTGATCCATGGCAAGAGAAGAGCAAGTGATGATTGGAACTCAAATTGATCAAAAGAGCTGCTGGTACGAAGTTGAATAGGACACAACTCCCATTAAATACTACACAACTCCCGATTCTTGCCAGTAAAAGGAAAACCGGAGGCGGCACAGGACTTGGCCACGAGGCCACATATTCTCTTGGCCACGCAGCCGATGTTGTCCTTGCCCAGGCGGCCAACTTCGTCCTAGGCCATGCGGCCAACATTGCTCGGGCCTTGCCATGGCCACGCAGCCACTATTACCCCATGCAGAAATCCAGTTTGTTTCCTCCCACTCCGTAACGGATCCATGCAACTACGTACCTACCCCTTCCATGGCTCATGCATTGTATAAAATTAGGAACATTTGTAAAATAATAACTAGTTTGCACAAGTAGGCTCCCACAATAAAATTGCATTTTAGAACATAATATACATACATGCATTTTATACATTTGTTCTATACATACATACCCCTCTGCTCTCTACTAGCTAACAGTGTAGGAAATAAAGATGGACACCCCGCCTAATCAAATCTTTCCTCCGTGGCGTCTCCACGCCGCGCTAAAGCCCGAGAGCTACCGGCACCCGAACTCCGTCCCCGGACCGCTCGACCACCAATATGAGAAGAGCCCCGCACCATTCGGAGACCGTTCCCGACGCTGGGGTGACGCAACGTCGTCCCTCTGACAAGTACATGAATGGTACGCCTCCCTCAGTAAGCGCATCACACGTTCTCCCGCCGAGCTGAACGGATGTAGGCCTCCCGAGTCACCTGAAAGTGAAGCCAAGCAATGATTACAATGCAGAAAGAAATAGGTGTGTGAAAACATGACTAATATAAAGCACAAAGCCGTACCCAGCGTCGGGCGGAGGAATGAATGTCTCCTCAACAAGATCTGCATCAGTCGGCTCCAAGCTAAGCTCCACCTCCCGACCGCCCCTCATCACTCTCACGCTACTCGAGCGAAGGGGAATGTCAACCAAAGGTCTACTCCTACCTACATAACGGGCGAGCTCGATCCATCTCCCGATAACATCCTAGCCCGAACCTGAGGGCTGATCAGCCGTGTCCGTACGTAGCCAGCATAGTCGTCACTCCCTCTGTAATGCTCTGCCGGAGTGGGAGCCAAGAAAGTCGCCAACCTCGCGGGACGGAGCATATCCCGAGGAGGGTCATAAGGAGCCCATGGTAACGCACCAGCCCTGTGCTGACGAACCACCCTCTCTCTGAGATACATGGCCTCCCCGGTGAGACCCACAAGCAGAACCCTAGAGGCAGTCAACTCCACTACATAAGGACCCACCGAAACCTCATTGGCCGGACTCGATGGGTAAATCTAACCCCGACAGGCTCAGACATCGTGAAACCCTCCTCAGATCAGCGGCATCCACCGTCTTCCTGTCCCGGTTCCTGCGGGGAGGAGCCCTGTTGCCCTTACACCAGTACGACATGATGGAACAACCTTGTGGAACTCATCACCAACTGAAAAGGGGCGACGCCGAAGATCTCGTACACCCAAGCCTGTGCATACAATGAAAAAAGACATTTCAGACCAAAAGATAGAGCGGAAATCTCACAATGTGAAAAAAGAAGGGTAGTCAAGAGCATACCTCAAAGGCGAACTGAAACCCGTCAAAGGCCGACGAGCTAGCCCTCGAGCAATGGTCCAAAGCCCGGTAAATCTCATCCAACCGGCTCCGCCCCAAGAAATCCCACCGACTAGGTCCAAGTCCACAAAAGCCCCTAGCAGTGAGTACCGGTAGACAGTAGCCCCACTCGGAAACAAGATCTCTGAAAAGCTATACCATAAGAACAGCCGGACCAAACAATCCAAATCATACTCCCCCCTACCGAAGGTCTCAATAGCCACCTCCACCAAGCAGTTCAACTTCCCGGCCTCTACTCCATAACCCTTGACACCTCCTCCCAGATCAGTGTCAACTCCCAGCAGAGCCTGTCTATAGTCCCGCCGCTCCGCCAAGCTCTCTCATCAAAGGCAAAGGGGTACCAGTAAACCTCAACCTGTGATGGCCGCGAAATCCATCAGCGTGATGGTAATCTCCCCCCAACTAAAGTGGAAGGTATGGGTGGTATCCCACCAGAACTCCCGGCACACCTCTATCACCGCTGCCACCTTCAGAGTGCCCCCAACCATGCGGACACTGTCAAAGAATGGGCAAAAACCCATAGCCTCGATCCGAGCACGCAAACCGCCGGTCCCTCCGGCAGGGACGCCCCACGCTTGCCCACAGTCACTGTGGACCCACAAGCCTTGATCCTCTGCAGGTAAACACAGCACAGGTATGTTACCATTCTAGCAATTTACAAGTCTAGCAATTTAAATTCTAGCATTCCATTATTCTGGCATCTCATACTATGTATAAAACGTGCAAATGTGCGATAAGGAGAGGAGTGAAAATTCGAAATTACCTCTCGCGTCTCCGGAAGCCCCATCGACCAGTGACGCTCAGAGTCGATGGTAAAAATCGTAATCTTGGTCGAACGTAGACCGCAGCAGATTATCGCGGTAATCCCGAGTCGCGGCTCGTGGTCTTAAACCGCCCCGTAGAATCAAGGGCGCCGCTTCAAAGCCCGCTCCTGGGTCAACCCCTACATTTCCCTCGCCCTGAGCATCACCGTGCCCTCTCCTTGTTGCTCTTGTTGTGGAAGCATATACCCACCTTCGCCCGAAAAATCCCTGAATAACGCCTCATTGATCCAATCTGCCATAGCTTCAAGAAATATGTGAAATGAAGTCTTCAAAATTATCAAAATCGAGCCTTCTCTCTCTAAATCCTCAATTTTCTCTCTCTAACTCGTCAACAATGGAGGAAGGGAGAAGAAGAAAGAAGAAAGAAGGAGAAGAGGGAGGGTTTCTGGTGATGTGACCAAGGAGTCAGCCCGACGGCTACCTTGGCCACCGCGGCCACTTATGCGCCAGCAATCCCAGCCGTCAGATAAGCGATCCGGGTGAAGGAGATCTGACACTCAGCGGTCTTGGCCACGCGGCCACTATTGCAATTTAGTGTGTT